>CM054158.1:46386373-46413873 GCA_028751875.1 Rapana venosa | reverse complement strand
CCCCCCCCCCCCATTTTCCCTTAAGAGCATCTTCATATCCACATTACCACCCCCCCCCCCCCCTCCCTTAAGAGCATCTTCATATCCACATTACCACCCCCCCCCCCCCTTCCCTTAAGAGCATCTTCATATCCACATTAACCCCCCCCCCCCCCCCCTCCCTTAAGAGCATCTTCATATCCACATTACCCCCCCCCCCCCCCCCTCCCTTAAGAGCATCTTCATATCCACATTACCACACCCCCCCCCCCCCCTCCTTAAGACACTTCTACCACATTACCAGACCCCCCCCCCCCCTTAAGGCATCTATATCCACATTACCACCACCCCCCCCCCCCTCCCTTAAGAGCATCTTCATATCCACATTACCACCCCCCCCCCCCCCCTTTCCCTTAAGAGCATCTTCATATCCACATTACCACCCACCCCCTCCCTTAAGAGCATCTTCATATCCACATCCCCCCTCCCCCCCCCACTTCTCCTTAAGAGCATCTTCATATCCCACCACTTCCCACCCATACACCCTCCCCTCCCCCACTCTCTTAAAGCATCTCATATCCCCCCCCCCCACTCCCTAAGAGCATCTCATATCCACCCCCCCCCCCCCATCACTCACCCCCCCCCCCCCCTTAAGAGCATCTTCATATCCACCACCACCCCACTCCCTTAAGAGCATCTTCATATCCACACACACCCCCCCCCCCCCCACTCCCTTAAGAGCATCTTCATATCCACATCCCCCCCCCCCCCCCCCCCCCGCCTTAAGAGCATCTTCATATCCCCCCACTCCCTTAAGAGCATCTTCATATCCACCCCCCCCCTCCCTTAAGAGCATCTTCATATCCACACCCCCCCCCCCCCCCACTCCCTTAAGAGCATCTTCATATCCATCCCCCCCCCCCCCCCCCCCCCGCCTTAAGAGCATCTTCATATCCACCTCCCTCCCCCCACTCCCTTAAGAGCATCTTCATATCCACCTCCCTCCCCCCACTCCCTTAAGAGCATCTTCATATCCACCTCCCTCCCCCCACTCCCTTAAGAGCATCTTCATATCCACCTCCCTCCCCCCACTCCCTTAAGAGCATCTTCATATCCACCTCCCTCCCCCCACTCCCTTAAGAGCATCTTCATATCCACCTCCCTCCCCCCACTCCCTTAAGAGCATCTTCATATCCACCTCCCTCCCCCCCCCCTCCCTTAAGAGAATCTTCATATCCACCTCCCTCCACCCCACTCCCTTAAGAGCATCTTCATATCCACCTCCCTCCCCCCACTCCCTTAAGAGCATCTTCATATCCACACACCCCACTCCCTTAAGAGCATCTTCATATCCACATCCCCCCCCCACTCCCTTTAAGAGCATATTCATATCCACATCCCCCACCCCACCCCACCCCCATTACCTTCCAAAGGTTTTTACAAGTGCTTGAGGAACAAAGGTATCATTTCTATTATTCATTTTATTGATTGATTGATTGATTTTATTGATTTCCTTATTTTTTTAATTTTTAGGATGTAGTGTGTGTGTGTGTGTGTGGTGTGTGTGTGTGTGTGTGTGTGTCTGTGTGTGTTTATTTATTTCATTTTAGTTTATTCTTTTATATCGAGGATAATGGAATAAGCACTCATGTGCTTTTTTACATCCAGTCCCCGTGTGTATGCGGTTTTGTAAATTCTGTCATCTGTTCCCACCAGCACACAATGGCCTACTCTTTCGAAAAGCGGAACAGGATTTAATGTGTGCGCAAGATGTTCTGCATGCGTTCGCACGCGGGGCCTCGGTTTATAGTCTCATCCGAAGGATGTGTGTATGTGTGTGTGTGTGTGTGTGTGAAGGCTCAGAACAAGGGCTACTGAACACCACTTAAGTGACCAAGCAGCAGTGTGCAGGGCCTCTCTGGCTGGTGGCCCAAAGCCGTCCAACATTGATAAGCTCCCTGTAGACTTCTGGCCCTGCTGATACATGATGAGCCTGAACAATAGGACACGAACATCATAGATGAGACAGAAAAACCAACAAACACACAAAACCAACAACAGACCCCCCCCCCCCCCCCCCCCCCACCACAAAAAAATCCACACAAAAAAGATAGAAAAAAGAACGAAAAAAAGGTGATAATACAAGCTGAAATTGGTTATGGACTTACAAAACAAAAACAAAAAAAACCCGGTAAGTTTTACCAGCAATTTTTCTTCCAGACAAAATTTTTTTTAGGCTAGACAAGGCTACACGCAATCGTCTAGCACTTACCATGACGTCATTTGATGAAATTTATACGTATGCGACCAATCCCAAAATTGTTAAAATGTAGAAAGATTCCGTGAAGGTTATTGTGGTGCAAACGCTTACACAAACATCGGGAAGCTTTCTCGAAGACTCGTTTGTTTTTATAAGATTTTGGAGAATTTTGCAAGTATGCAGATTCCTGGTAATTATGAAGTTATCATTAATTTTCGAGTTCATGCCCCATTTGCAACATCACGGGACAGGGTAAGGAAATTGCTTTGTGATTGCATCTAGTTTCTTTTTTTTCTATAAAAGATTGGAACTCTTCTTAGAGGAAACTGAAAGCGTTGCGGCTCTGGTAGATCTAGAAATTAGTTCCATTGCACATAATTATTCTTGAGCTTTATGCTTTAAAAAAAAAGAAAAAGAAAATAAAAGTTGTTTGGGTATTGAATAGAACTGTTGAATAGAATATGTTTAGCAATGTGTTGAGTAGAACTGTTTACTGTTAAAATAGAAATTTTGGTGTTGTTGAACAGAATTAAAGAATAATTATTTCTAGTTCTTTTATGTTTACTGTTGAATATAATTGTTTGTGTGTGGAATAACATTGTTTGAAATAGACCTACTAGTTTCCTTCCATTTCTACGTTCCGAAATAGGTGGCAAATGGAGTTGGCACACATTGGCTGAAGATCTCTCTCTCTTTTTTGTTGTTGGTAGTTTCTTTTCTTTTGTCATCAAAAAGACATAATAGATGACTGACTTGCTGTAGCCCATTGGTTAAGACCCTTTGACTTCAATCCCATAGGTTTTATGAAGTCGTGGGTTCATATCTCGGAGGCATCTGGTAAATGAGTGGTGGGGATTTTTTTTACGATCTCCCAGGTCAATTCAACTGCAGACCTGCCAGTGCCTTAAGTCCTCTCGCGCGCACACACACACACACACACACACACACACACACACACACACACACACACACACACACACACATGCAGAAGAGCAAAATCTCACCATTGGTGAACCTCGGAGCTCTACCAGAGAAACTGAAAATTTTTCTACTGCGGTTTGAGTTCAGTAAGGTCTCACACTGGAATTCTTCTTTGTAGAACGCTGAGATAGCACCATAGTTGTCTGCAATATGAGCGAAAATGCGCTGCGCTGCCGTTAAGCACCTGACAAGCCAGACCCAGCGCATCCGACTTCAGCCCGGGAGAAAATTATTATTATTGTAGAGTCTCTGGAGATTTAAAACAATAAAATGGCGGGAGAACGGACCAAGAAGTCAAAAATATGGACAAGAAGGAGGTGGCAGGAAGAAAAGGAACAAGGCAGAAACGAAGAGAGGGACAGAAAAGAGGGAACTCCTAGCACAGAATTTCCAGAAGGCGGAAATGCTATTTATACTGATAGATTTCCGGCATCGCCACGGGGGAGTTCCATTGTTTTGAGAGCTGGTTTTGTGAGCAGTCATCTACTGTCTAGGGCATCTGTCCAAGAATCTTATCTTGACTTGACTGGACTTTCCCCTTGTCTCCCTCCTTCAGGAGTGGTCAGGGCACTGCACAGAATTTTTTTTTCAGGCGGTTGTATCGATCGCGGGGAAATTAATACTGGTGGAGCCTTATCCCTCTGTGAGGTCGCATGGTGCATGCTGGGTATGTTCGTGTCATCCATCCCATCGGCGATCACTTGGTCACCTCTCGGCGACTTTTTTTTTGAAGGTAGCCACTGATGTATGCCACGTCAGTTATCTCCAGAAAGGAAGAGGCAGACCACCAAGATCCTACATTACCAACTTCACTGAGGTCAGTGGTCTGGGAGGGCTACAGGAGATGGTAGAACTCAGCAGAGACAGAGAGAGATGGTGAACCCTGCTGGCATTTCGTGGAGCTTCTACCGATGACAGCGGCTTTCGTTTTTCTATAGAGTTCATCCTTCACCAACTCTGCCCACTTGGCGAAGTTGTATATGTAGGAAATCGGTGGCCATCCTTGTCGTCTCTTGCTCTCCATCTTGCTCTGGGTGACAGTATGGCAGCTTTATTGTCTCATCACCAGCTCCAATGTCTCCATCACTGCTGTCATCAGTACGAGCAATGGCACCACAGGCTTCGCCATATTTCTGTCTCTGCTGAGTTCTAGGATCTCCTGTAGCCCTTCCAGACCACTGATCTCAGTGATGTTGGCAATGTAGGATGTTGGTGGTCTGCCTCTTTTTCCTTCTGCCCTCAACCTTTCCTTGGACAGTATGGCAGCTTTATTGTCTCATCACCAGCTCCAAAAGAGCTGGTGAGCCATCACCAGCTCCTTGGAGAACTGTCGTCATCAAGATTTATTTGTGTGTTTTCTGTTTGCATGACCGACATAGCTCAAGTCTGCGCTGATCAAATTCAGCGAACATTTGTCTTTTGCACTGAGAGTTTCATAGCGTGTTAAAAATATTTCCTTTTCCTTTTCCCAGTCAAGCCTGAAGTTTGGGTTATGATTTTAAACTTCAGGGAGAGAAATATCTGGAGACTGAAAGTAGTATAGAGGTAAATGTGGTGGTAAAGGTGTTCCCATAACCTATGTGGTCGTTGGGGAGCGAGATGTCAGATACCTCAGCTTCTCCAGGGGTCGGCATACTGAGGGTGGCGGCCCGTCTCCTCTCCCTCGCTGCTTTACCCTCCCTGATCCTAAAGAGGTTAGGTACCCATTTACAGCTGGGTGAATTGGTGGGGTGGGGGGGGGGGGGGGGGGGGGGGGGGGGGGGGGGGGGGAGGGGGGGGGGGGGGGATGTACTAAAGCCAAGCGGCAGATAGGTCACCCATCCACTTGGTAACCATTTTTAGTGCTACTCAACCTTCGCTTGGGGAAAGAGTGTTCTTTTTTAAAATTTATTTATTTCATTTATTTTATTCTTTTATATCGAGGATAATGGAATAAGCACTTATGTACTTTTTTTTACATCCAGTCCCCGTGTGTATGCAGTTTTGTAAATTGTCATCTGTTCGCGCCGGCACATAATGGCCTACTCTTACGAAAAGCGAAACAAGATTTTAACGTGTGCGCAAGATGTTCGGCGTGCCGTTCTCCCTCGGCTATACCTCCCTGACTAAAGGTTGTACCCATAAGGGGACTGTGTGGGGAGAGGAGAGAGGTGGTGGGTGAATGATGTAACCAAGGCGAGCAAAATGATCACCCATCTTGTAACGATGTTCAAGTGTACTCAACTTGCGCATGCCGGAAAGGGAGTGTTCTGACCCACTGAGCTATCCCTGTCCTCCTCGAAAGTAGCATACAATACAATAACTACAACACGATACAACACAACACGATACGATTCTGCCAACAACAACAACAAAAAATCCCCCAACCAAACCCACCAGGTGTGGCTGCTGGGATCCCTGCCAGAACTGGGGGAGTGGAATCCCAACCGGGCCATTGAGACAGGCCAGGTGGAAGGGGAGTGGAAGGTGTGGCAGGCTCGGGTGCGCATGCCCATGAACAAAGTCTTCCAGTGGATGTGGTGCACTCTGACAGCCGATGGACGCATGAAGCAGTGGGAGGGAGCGCGAAAGCGAGAGCGACAGATCTTCTCGTACAGCGGAGTGTTGCACACGTCTTGGGGTGACACGACAGTGGAGGTAACTCCCAGTTGTTGTTGTTTTTTTTTTATTGTCTCCCTTGATCCCTTGAATCTGTTCTGAGAGAGAGAGAATCTTCATTTATTTTCTTTATTTTTCAAGGGTAACAGAATAAGCATGCGCATACCTTTTTTCATCAGAGAGAGAGAGAGAGAGAGAGAGAGTGAGTTTTATTTATTTACTTATTCTTTTATTTCGAGGATAACGGAATAAGCACTCGTGTACTTTTTTTTTTACATCCATTCCCAATGTGTATGCAGTTTTGTAAATTTTGTCATCCTTTCCCACCAGCACACAATGGCCTCTGTGTGTGTGTGTGTGTGTGTGTGTGTTTTGAAGGGAAACAGTTTTGTCTTGTTGCCTGTTATTTTTTGTTTGTTGTTTGTTGGTTTAAAAAAATTTTTTAAAAAAATTATTCGGAGGTAATTCCAGTTTTTATCTCCCCTGAATCCGCACTCGCGTGTAGTGTTGTTTGTTAAAGGGAAACAAGTGAATCTTGATGTTTTTTGTTTTGTTTTTGATTTTAAGTTGCAGTGACTCCATTCCCGTCCAGAAAAAAAGTATAATTCAAGAAGAAAAAGGAGAAGAAAAAAGAGACAAGTTTAGAGCAAAAATTAACCTTATTATTAAGTTGTTTTAACAAAAATTACTGTCTAAGTGTTCCTGGACTAAGCAGGTTTTGTGTATTACAGGATAACCTCCCTTGTCCTCATAAATTCTCCCTATGAAATAGTACACTATTTTTGGGATTACAACAAAATTGTTTGTATGTTTGAGTTTAAAAATTTTGGGGGGGCTAAATTCCATTACTCGCCATGGCGCAGTGATTAACGCCTTGGGTTAGGGCTGGAAGGTCACAGGTTCGAATCCAATAAGTCTTAAGGTTTTTTTTCGGACTCCAGTCAGCTTCTACCCAGGGTGGGTTTGCTGTGGGCACATTGGGAAGTCTGGGACTACACAGTAGGGCTTCATCCATTTTGTGGATCAGATTTTGAGAGTGTAGCTCAAATTACCTGACAAACACTGCATATTTCTGGGGCCCGGCTGACGACGGGTATATAATAATAATAATAATAATAATAAATGGAATTTATCTATCTGTCTGTCTGGCTAGCTAGCTAGCTATAGATATATAGATATACATTTGACATATATATATATATATATATATATATATATATATATATATATATATATATATATAATACGAGAGGAAGCATAGAGTAGGTCTACAGCCTTATCAAATAAACTTACAGAAAATGCACTTCTATAAAAAAGCAACCATGACATAATCCTTATCACCATTGATCGTCCAAGCAAAAAAAGGAAAATTTTAATAGTCTCTGAATCGGTGACAGTTCACAGATCCCGTGTGGTCTTATGTCTCTGACACACTCACTCACACACACACACACACACACACACACGCACGCACGCACGCACGCACGCACGCACGCACACACACACACACACACGCACACACACACACACACACACACACACACAGGTATTTCCACTAAGAGGCCAGCAGACACTGGGTATATCGTGAACCAGGACGGCTACTTACTTCTTCTTCTTCTTCTTCTTCTTCTTCGTCGTCGTCGTCGTCGTCGTCGTCGAACGCTCAGATAGCAACCATTCTTGCCTGTTATGTGAGCGAAAAAGCGTCACGCTGCCGTTAAGCGCCTGACAAGTCAGGCTCAGCGCATCCGACTTTGGCATCAGAGAGAATTGTTATCTTCTTAAGTTTTTCTGGGGAAAAAAGAAAGGCAGGAGAATGGTTCAAGAAGGCAGACAATTGACAAGAAGGAGGTGGTGGGTGACAGGAAGAAAAGGAAAAGCGCAGAAACAAATAGAGTGATAGAAAAGAGGAAATTTCTAGCACAGAATTTCCATAAATAAATAAATTCCAGATACTATTTACACTGACAGCCCCCCCCCCCCCCCCCCCCTTGCCCCCCCCCCCCCCTCCCCCTAGGCTTCTTCACGGGGAGACTACTTTACTAGAAACACAACTTGACCAACGAGAAAAAAAACAAAAACAAAATAACCCAACCAAAAACAAACAACTCAACCCTTACATATATCTGGTAAACCGCATCAGGTGTTAAGTTAGGAGCTGATATTTTTTTTTTAAAAAAGAAAAAAGAAAAAAAAAGCCCAAATAACAACACAAAAAATTTCCCTCCGCTAAAGCTCTGCGGTTCGCCAATAGTGAAATTTTGCGGGTGAGACCGTTTTTGCCCACCGTTGAAGGTAGCTGCATTTCGACTTCGTGGAGACATTTATAATAATAATAATAATAATGATAATAATAATAATAATAATAATGATGTATGGAATTTATATAGCGCTGAATCTTGTAAAGCAACAAATCAAAGCGCTCAGATGAATTAAATTTTTTTTTTATATCGAGGATAATGGAATAAGCACTCATGTGCTTCCAGCCAGTCCCCGTGTGTATGCAGTTTTGTAAATTTTGTCATCTGTTCCCACCGGCACACAATGGCCTACTCTTTCGAAAAGCGGAACAGGATTTAACGTGTGCGCAAGATGTTCTGCATGCGTTCGCACACGGGGCCTCGGTTTATAGTCTCATCCGAAGGACTTTGACATTCAGTTCGATTTTTTGTCAAACTGGGAGGAAGAAAGGACGAGGCTGGGAATTGAACCCAGAACCTCACGGTTAACTTGTTGGCAGGCAAACGTCTTAACCATCCTGCCACCTTCCTTCCTTATTATTACGGTGCTGGCTAAACTAGCTGCTTACTGAGTTGAAATCAATAGGAATGTAATAATAATAATAATAATGATAATAATAATGATGATAATAATAATAATAATAATAAACGGAACTTATATCGCAGTAATCTGGACCAACACTTTTTTTTTTTTTTTAATCAGGAGTGTGGGCCAAAGAATCTTTACCCCCTGCCACTCGTTTCTTTTTTTTCTTCTCCTTTTTCTTCTTTTTTTCTTTTTCTTTTCTGGCACTCAAGATTTTCCAGCAGAGTATGGGCAGCGCTAATCTGACCACAGTACGACGGACGAAGAAGGGGGACGTGGTGGCTGTGGTGGGCTCCTCTCCCTCGGTAGGGGCGTGGGATCCTAACAAGGCAATCATGGCCACGGAGTACCCGCCCAGATCGGGCCACTGGTCAGTGACGGTGTACTATGACTCTGGTGCCATGCTGGAATGGAAATGGATCATCGTGGACAAGGAGACCAAGCAGGTATTTTATTTTTAAAAAAAAAAGAAGAAAAAAAAAGTTCCATTCCTCGGCTAGTGCTCCGAGTTTCGCTAAATGGGAGAGATGTTTGCGTAATTATGCCACCGGTCCCTCCCCTCCCCTTCCCTTCCCCCTCCACCTCCACCTCCCCCCTCCACCTACTCCCCCCCCCCCCCGACTCCCCCCTACACCCCCCCCATCCCCCTAAACCATTACTTAGATAGCCGCATTCCGACTTCGGGGATGGTGTCTAAACACGACACCTGTGTGCATGCGGTTTTTAAAAAAAAGTTGTCATCCGTTCCTTATGAAAAGTTATTCCAAAGTTAAATGGTACACTGCACAGAGAGAGAAGAGAGAGGAGGAGAGAGAGAGAGAGAGGAGAGAGAGAGAGAGAGAGAGAGAGAGAGAGAGAGAGAGAGAGAGAGAATGACAATGACAAATTCTTTTATTTCGAGGATAATGAATAAGCACCCATGTGCTTTTTTCCATCCAGTCCCTGCCCTTAGGGATATATATATATATATATATATATATATATATATATATATATATATATATTATAGTTATGAGAGAGAGAGAGAGAGAGAGAGAGAGAGAGAGAGAGAGTGAGTGAGTGTGTGGGGTGGAATTGAACCTAAGACTGTTGGTGTTTTTTGTCCACCTGCTGGACTGAGAGAGAGAGAGAGAGAGAGAGAGAGAGAGAGAGAGAGAGAGAGAGGGCCAATTTTTGCATGGTAATAGATGGTCAGGATGAATGGTTGGGTTATGCTTAAACGCATTTTTTAAAAAGCAAAATAAAATAAAATAAAATTCCGCATTATACTTCAGTACAAAGTAAAATAAAACATACAGTGTTATAATCAAGCAAAATCTTGAAAAGTCGACAAAACCTGACCCCTACCTGCCTAAAAAAAAAAAATCATTCCTTAGCAGAAAAGTGGGTCAGGTGCTATGCGACTCATTTTGTCGAGGAGGGTCACAAAATATTTCAGTTTACACGATCCATCTCTTTATTCATTATTTCTGCAGGTGAAGTTAACAGAGAAGGGGAAAACTCGATTCCTGTATGAATCGCACGGCTGGATAAAATTGAATGCTCCGTGGAATAAAGCCGCTCAGGTATGTATTGATGTATTGATAGGGGGGACGGGATAGCCTAGTGGTTAGAACATTGCGCTCGCAATCTGACGACCTGGGTTCGATTCCCGTTCAAGGGGGATATTTTCCCCTGGAGTTAACATCAGTGCAGACTCCACTCTCCCCAAAAGTCTTTCGGATGAGACTATAAAACGAGGCCCCGTGTGCGAACGCACGCAGAACATCTTGCGCACACGTTAAATCCTGATCCGCTGTTCGTAAGAGTAGGCCATTGTGTGCTGGTGGGAACAGACGACAAATTTACAAAACAACATACAGACGGGGACTGGATGTGAAAAAAAGCACATAAGTGCTTATTCCATTATCCTCGATATAAAAGAATAAAATAAAGTATAAAAAAAATCTAGGGCTTTTATTATTATTATTATTATTGTTATAATTTTTTAAATATCTTTTTTGTTATTGTTTGTTTGGTAAGTTTTGGGTTTTTTTACGTTCCTTGGCTAGAGCTCCGAGGTTCACCAATGGTAAGATTTTGCGTATGCCTCCGTTTTTGCCCACCCTGAAGGTAGCCGCATTCCGACTTCGGGAATGTATGCGGGGTATGTTCGTGTTTCCGTAAACCACCCAACTCTGACATGAAGGAAGTACGGAACCTTTAACGTGCGTATGTAATCTTGTGAATGTGTGTATATATATATACACGAAGAGAATGAAGGCACTGGCGGGTCTGCACTTGAAGTTTGACCTGGGAGATCGTAAAAATCCCCACCCTGATGAATTTTGACCACACACCGCCGGGATTCGAACCCTGGACTTCATAGACCCATGGGGTTCAAGTCTTAATAACCATTCGGCTATAGCGTTCGTCGCAAAAAGAATAGATTTCAGTGAAAAATATAGAAATATCCAAAGTGTTCTGTATGATTGCGAGTCGCAATACATGTCCTAGTATCAGTTGCAGAAAGAATTTGCCTGTCATCACTAGGAGAGTTACTACTGTGAATTAACTTATAGATTTATCAACATCCATTACATTCTTCTTCACTCTTCCATTCATCCACTCTTCTCGCCCCCCCCCCCCCCCCCACCCACCTTGTATATTCTCAACGTGAATATACAATTGTCTAAATCACCTATGGGGATGCCGGGGGGGGGGGGGGGGGGGGGGCTGTCAATATAAAAATAGCATCCCCACCTTCTGGAAATTCTGTGCAAGAAATTTCCTCTTTTCTATCCCTCTCTTTGTTTCTGCCTTGTTCCCTTTCTTCCTGTCAACCCCCTTCTTGTCTTTTTTCTGCCTCCGTGGTCCATTCTCTTGCCCCCCTCCCCCCACCCCCTTTTTTTTTCCCCCCTTAGAAAGACTTAAAAGATAACAATTCTCTCCCACGCCGAAGTCGGATTGCGCTGGGCCTGACTTGTCAGGAGCTTAACGGCAGCGTGACGCACTTTCGCTCGTATAATAGACAACAATAGTTGCTGTCTGAATGTTCGACAAAGTCGGAGAAGACACTAATTATTGTCTAAATCACCTTGTAGTGGGGACGGAATAGCTCAATGGTCAGAGCACTCGCTTTCCCCCAGCCAAGGTTAAGCAGCATCGAGCGTGGTTACCACTTGGATGGGTGACCGTTTGCGCGCCTTGGCTTCTGTACAATTCCACCAGCTGTAAATGGGTACCTGCCCTCTTTTAGGGTCAGGGAAGGTAAAGAAAGCAGCGAGGGAGAGGAGATGGGCGCCACCGCCCTCAATACGCTGGCGCCTAGAGAAGTGGAGGTCTCTGACGCCTCGCTCCACTAGGACTTTATGTTAGTCCGTCGTGTTCGACGATGACCTCCAAAACAGCAGAGGAGGCAGCTGCTGTTTCGGAAATTGGGCAGAAATTTGATTATAGTGGAGATGCCTTGCCCACAGTACATCCCCACTCTCTCGGCCAAGTGGGCATAAGGACAGTCAGCGTTGGAGATGTTCTCCAAAGGCCAACTAGCCCCCAGGGCTGCAGCACATTAAGGACTGTGCAAGTCAAGCCTCCTAGTCAGAGAGTCATAGTCTATCACTAAAGACTAAGCTATAAAGTGGAATTCCATGAGCGGAAAAGCCACTGGTCATACAGCCTCTTACTTTGCTGTTGCCCCCAGCGTCAATGGTTTAATCAAGAACTGTGATAAACCCCAGGCGCTGATGGCATAGTTATAGGTTATGGGGACACCTTTACCCTTTACCTGACCTTGTAGTGCATGGACGTTGAAAGGGATGAGAAGAAGTCTAGCCCTTTTGGTGCTGTGCGGGCAGGCAGTGGACTGGTCTCCCAAGGAACACAGTGGAGTGGGGGACCCTCACATGGGCACGGTGGAACTTCTCAACCTCCGTCGTGCCATGCACCATGAGATCCGTCGCTGGGAGGAGAGAGCAGGTGAACGATGCCCCCTCCCCTCCCTCCCTCCCTTCTCCCCTCCTCCCCCTCCCCCCCCCGCCCGAAAGAAAAAAAGATCGAGGAAGGGGGCAAAAAAAAAAAAGACAGGATGATGCTAGAGAGATTTTTAAAAATATCTGGCGGGTATTTTTTTGGTTTGGTTGTTCTCAAGGGAAACTGTTTTTGGTCTTTTCTTTTTGTCATCTTGTTGCTTTTATCTTCCATTTTATTTTGTTTTATTTATTCATTTATGTACTTATTGTGTTTCTAGCTCACGCTTATGTTTGTCAAGAATTTTGTACACTGTATGTGTCATGTATTCACAGATATGGGGGATAGCTCAGTGGTCAGGGCACTCGCTTTCTCCAAGCTAAGGTTAAGCAGCATCGAGCGTGGTTACCAAGTGGATGGGTGACTTGTTTGCGCGCGTCTTGGCTTCAAGCACAGTCCCCCAGTTCACCCTCCTGTAAATGGGTATCTTAAATGGGTAAACGAGTACCTGCCCTCTTTAGGGTCAGGGAAGGTAAAAGCAGCGAGGGAGAGGAGATGGGCGCCACCTTCAAATATGCTGGCCCCTGGAGAAGCTGAGGTCTCTGATGCCTCGCTCTCCAACGAACGCATAGGTTATGGGAACACCTTTACCTTTTTATATCATACATCCATTCTTTCTTTCAAGCATTCGTTTTTTATCCTTCATTTGACAGACGCTATAGTTGAGTGGTTAAGACTGTTCGACTTCAATCCCATGGGTCCATGAAGTCATAGGTTTGAATCTTGGCAGTGTCTGGTGAATTAAGGGTGGGGATTTTTTTTTTAACGATCTCCCAGGTTAATGTCAATTGCAGACCTGCCAGTGCTTTAATTTCCTTCGTGTATATACACATGCAGAAAATCAAATATGCGCGTTAAAGATCCCGTAATTCGTATCAGCGTTCGGTTGGTTACGGAAACACAAACATACCCAGCATGCAACCTGTACAGTGAAATGGGCTGCTCTGAAGTTGGAATGTGTCGGCTGAGGCCAGCAGGCAGACCTCCTGCAAAGTTACAAACACAGGAGAAGACCTGGCACTACACACATAAACCGGTAAGGGAACAACGTGAGAGAGAAAGGGGGTGGGGAAGAGAGAGAGAGAGAGAGAGAGAGAGAGGAGAGAGAGAGAGAGAGAGAGAGAGAGAGAGAGAGAACACTGAACACTGAAAAGTTTGATTGAACACTGAAAAGTTTGATTGTACTTCAGCCTTAGGACACTCTACAAAGCATGTTTGGGGCAGTGGATAGGTAGACAACAGAGCAGAGAGAGAGAGAGAGAGAGAGAGAGAGAGAGAGAGAGAGAGAGAGAGAGAGAGAGAGAGAGAGAGAGACAGACAGACAGACAGACAGACAGACAGACAGACAGACAGACACAGAGGCACACACAAACACAAACACACACATAACTAACACACACACAACACAAACACATCCACCCCCCCCCCCACACACACACACACTCACACAGCACAACACACACACACACACATCCACATCCCCCCTCCCCTCACACACATTCACCCCCCCCCCCCCCACACACACAGACATCCACACCCCCTTCCTTCTTAATCGACGCTGCACACGTTTGTCAGTTAGAGTAGACACATACTGTTTCACAATACCAGTATCAGAGTCATCCACTGTGCAGCCAACTGTCAGCTCTTCCTGCACATCAGACGCCTCAGAAGACACACCAATCTTGCTATCTGTTGCTGGATCACACAGTAGATCAAGTGAATCTGGTGTGGCCGAGGCATTCAATTCACTGCTGACACACAGTTCTGTGTACACACTGGTTTGTTTTCCTTCTGTTTCCACATCGAGCAGGGAGTCAATGTTACACAAGACCGGCTCTTCCAAGACACTGTCACTGTCACATTGGCGACTTGCCTGTCTTTCTTGGTGTTGTCTGCTTCTTTGGACATCGCGACGTATTTGACATGGGGGTTTCTTGCGATAGTACTGAACACGGGAGTTAGGGTTCAGCACCGGGTCCGCCATTTCTGTTGACACTGACCTGTCAGCAGGCTTCATTCGCAAGACAAACACAACGCTGCCGCTCTCCCCCGCCTTTCCAACTCGATACGACGTTGTCGATCAGCAGGGCGTTTAAAGTTGTTATTACAGTTGCTGGAAGGCCAGTAACTGACATTTTGAAGCTAAAATGCAAAAATTTGCAGCAGCTTATTAACAGCACACCCGTTCTGTTCTCGTCCCGTCACGTCCCCAGAGAGAGAGAGAGAGAGAGAGAGAGAGAGACAGAGAGAGAGAGACAGAGAGAGAGACAGAGAGGACAGAGACAGACAGACAGACAGACAGACAGACAGAGGAGAGAGAGAGAGAGACAGACAGAGAGAGAGACACACACACACACAGAGACACACAGACACAGAGACCGCACTCAGTGGAGCCCAGCTGGTCCACCGTTCGTCCACCATGCAGCGTCGCCCCTACGACCCTGGCGGGGTTATTACGGGCGGGACCAGTAACAAGTAACAGTAGCCTAACAGTAACAGTAAATCGCGCGCGTCTGTCTCTGTCTGTCTCCTTGGGGTACTGGCTGTGTTGTGTGTGGCTGCTGCTGCTGCTGTTGCAGAGCTGTGCCGCATGACTGGAGGCCGACAGGCGCAGACGACGGCCACTCTACAGCTGGATTCGGGGCCCCTGTCCCTTCCCTCCAGGATCATGGCTCTGCCCCGTATGCTGGACTCTCCCGGACTGCCCACAGGTCTGCTGCTGTAGCCTAGTCAGGCTAGTTAGTTAGTTAGTTAGGGCCTAATAATAATAATAATGTATGGAATTTATATAGCGCTGAATCTTGTAAAGCAACAAATCAAAGCGCTCAGATATCATTTCATACCACTTTAAGTCACGGCAGATTTCTCTCCGTGAAATTCGGGCTGCTCTCCCCGGGGGAGAGCGGGAGAACGCGTCACCACTTAGCGCTGCGCCACCCTTTTTTTTTTTTTTTTTTTCCTTCCTCATGTCTGCAACTGTATTTGTTTCCCTATCAGAGTGGCTTTTTTCTAAGAATTTTGCCAGGGACAACTCTCTTGTTGCCGTGAGTTCTTTTACGTGCGCTAAATAATTACGTGTAACACAACGGGACCTCGGTTTATCGTCTCATCCGAAAGACTAGCGCCCAGACCACCACTCATGGTCTAATGGATGGGGGAAAAGTTTCGGTCCAAACGGGGTACGAACCGCCGCACACTTCAGACCCGGACTTTTCGCTTTCTAGACAGGCGCGTTACCTCTAGACCACCGATCCACCCGCCTAGTGCCTAGCCTATCTGCTGTATGTGTATGCCCCGTATGCTGGACTCTGCTGGACTGCCCACAGGTCTGCTGCTGTAGCCTAGTCAGGCTAGCTAGTTAGTTAGTGCCTAGTGCCTAGTGCCTAGCCTATCTGCTGTATGTGGTGTATGTTAGTCCGTCGTGTTCGACGATGACCTCCAAAACAGCAGAGGAGGCAGGCAGCTGCTGTTTCGGAAATTGGGCAGAAATTTGATTATAGTGGAGATGGCCTTGCTAGTGCCTATCTGCTGACTGCTGGTAGGGTTGTGGTTGTGTGCGCGCGCGCTCTGAACGCTTTGCAGGCTTGCAGGGTTGCATGCATGCAGGCAGGGAGGGAGGGAGGCAGGGAGGGAGGGAGGCAGGCAGACACACACGGACACACACACACGCGCACGGACGCGCGCACGCACACGGACGCGCGCACACACACACACAGGCGCGCGCGCGCACGTATTCGCAACACACACACACACACACACACACACACACACACACACACACACACACCACACACACACACACTCTCTCTCTCTCTCTCTCTCTCTCTCTCTCTCTCTTGGGTTATTATTATTAAGATGTATCCCTAACGGGCGGGGACTGGATGTAAAAAAGCACATGGGTGCTTATTCATTATCCTCGAAATAAAATAATTTGTCATTGTCATTGTCTCTCTCTCTCTCTCACACACTCTCTTTCTCTCTCTCTCTCTCACACACACACACACACACTCACACACACAGACACACACACACACACACACACACGCACGCACGCACACACACACACACACACACACACACACACACACACACACACACACGCACGCGCACGCACGCACGCACGCACGCGCGTGCACACACACTCACGCGCACGTACACACACACACGCACACACACACACACACACACACACACGCGCGCGCGCGCGCGCGCGCACGCACGCACGCACGCACATATACAGACACACACACACGCCGCTTTACGGAAGAGTAGGCCATTGTGTGCTGGTGGGAACGGATAACAACATTTACAAAACTGTATACACACGGGGATTAGGTGTTAAAAAAAGCACAGGAGTGCTTATTCCATTATTCTAGAAATAAAAAACACACCAAAACAGCACACACACACGCACGCACGCACGCACGCACGCGCGCCACACACACACACACGCACACACACACACACACACACACACGCACACACACACACACACACACACACACACACACACACACACACACACACACACACACAGAGGATGAGGGTAGGATGAAAAAAAGTTGTAAGCTTGCTCTTTTACGCTCAATATAATTTTGACTCGACTTGACTTCACACACACACACACACACAGACACACACACACAGACACACACACAGTCCGTAGCTTACAGCAAGTTCTAAAAGACATTCCATTAATGAAAGAAATTGTATTGTCATTAAGCCATACTCCTATTTTAAGACTCCTCTGATATAAGGATAGCTTCAAGTTATATGAATTGGAAAGTTAGTATTTTGCTGTTTGATGTTTTTGGGGTTGTTTTTTTGTTGTTGTTGGGTGTTTTTTTGTGTTTTTTTTCTCTTCAGAATTTTTGTTTATGCTTTTTTCATAATAGTTGTTTATTGCGATTGATGAGTTATATGCATACCCCTCCCCCCTACACACACGCACGTGCGCGCGCGCACACACACATACACACACTTTCCCGTCTGATATCACTATTTAGTGGAAGGACGTTAAACTGAAGAACTACTACTACTACTATTACACACACACACACACACACACACACACACACACACACACACACACACACACACACACACAGAGTTAAGGCAAGCACGTGGGCATACATACACTCATACCCACCCTGTGTCCATCAATTATCATTCTCCTGCGACCTTAGAGGAATCAGGGGAGAGAAACGCAAAACAGGGGCAGCTTAAAATTTCTGGTGACATTAATTTAATTAAACAAGAAAGACTTATCCTCTCATACTTTATGAACTGACTGTTAAATTTTTGTTTTAATTCCTCGGCTAAAGCTTACTCTTTTACAAGGATAGTCTGGTGGTTAGAGTGATGCGCATTGCGTTCGTGATCTGCTGACCCGGGTTCGAATCTCGTTCAAGACGATTTTTCCCCCTTGAGTTAACATCAGTACCAACTCCACTCCCCCCGAAAAATCTTTCGGATGAGACTCTAATTCGTGGTCCCGTTTGAGAACGCACGCAGAACATGTTGCGCACACGTTAAAAGCCGTTCCGCTTTTCGGTAGAGTAGGACGTTGTGTGCCGGTGGGAATGGAAGACAAAAATTGCAAAACTGCATACACACGGGGACTGGATGTAAAAAAAAGCACATGAGTGCTTATTACATTATCCTCGAAATAAAAGAATTCGTCACCGTCACCAATACATCGGATTCCGAATCCTTTGGGAAAGGCTCGAAGCTTTGTCAACCACCTTTCTCCATTCCTCTCGGCCGCTCTCAGGGTGTCTCTCAGCTCCATGTCTGTCCACTCTCGAATGTTGTCCTCCCATCTCTTCCTCTGTCTGCCTCTTCTTCTTCCTCCCCTCACTGCCTTGTAGGATTGTTTTAGCAAGACCAGAGGAGCGTGTGACATGACCAAAGCACTTCAGTTTTCGTTGTCTGACGAGTGTTTGAAGGTCAGCATAGGGCCCAAAAGAATAAAATGTATAAATTAAAAAAAAGAGCTCTGAGGTTCACCAATGGTGATGTTTTGCATATGGGACCGGTTTTACTCACCAGTAACATAGCGGCATTCCAAACTTCAGTGATGGTGTCTAAATATGACGTTAGACTGCACGCAATTTTTTTTAGCAAAAATGTTGTCACCCGTTTCTACTGGTACAGGTGCATGATCCGCCATTTCTTCTGAAAGGCTGAGCAGGTTTTAAGTGTGTACACAAGATGTTCATACACGGGACCTCTGTTTATAATCTCACCTGAAGGACTTTTGGGGGAGTGGAGTCGGCACTGATGCAAACTCCAGGGGGAAAAAACCCTCGAACGTGTGTCTTGATGGTGGCTGGAATTTACAACGTCAGATCGCGAGCTCAACGCTTAAACTACTAGGCTCTCATACTTCCCTACATTTTAATTCAACTCCCAAGAAATGTTTGCCTACAGAACACCTCAACATTAACATTAACAAGAAAACCAGACCTACTACCAGTGCTGAGAGAAGAAGTGGAGGAAGCAGAACTTTGTTTAAGGAGAGGGCAAATCACCAGGAATGGACAACATCCCCGCTGAATTGCTTAAACACGAAGGATAAGAGACTGTATAGATGCTGACAACACTTTGTCCAAAAATCTGGGACACCAAGATTTGGCCTCAAGAATGGATGCAGTCTCTGATAATCCATTCCGAAGAAAGGTGATCTAAGACAGTGCCAGAACTATCGTACTATCAGCCTCAAAAGCCAGCCAAGCAAAGATAATGCTCAGAATCATTCTGAATAAACAAAAAATCCCCCCAAACCAAAACAAAAAAAACAAGCCAAGGAAGTGCTAGCAGAAGAACAAGCTGGTTTCAGACCTGGAAGGAGTACAACTGAACAGGTTTTTAACTGTAGGCTCATCATAGAGAAATATCTTCAACACCAGAAAAGATCTGGTTCACAATGTTATCGACTTCAAGAAAGCGTTTGATAGAGTGTAGCGTGACAAACTATGGTAAACCCTCAGAATTCAACACTGAGGAAGGATTGGTGCAGATCATTCAAGCACTCTATAACAATACCAGCAGTACAGTCCTTATGAACAGCCAGATCAGAGATTTCTTTTGAATGACAGTAGGAGTCAGACAAGGTTCCATACTCTAGCCTACTTCATTTAATATCTTACTAAGGATAAAACAACTATACACTTTAAAACATCTAGTCACAGTAATCAAAACACCACGACACTGAATACCATTGACAGTTCTACTAGCATTTGACTTACGAAAGACCTGAGACACAACCAAAAGACAAACTTAAACAAGCTTTTTGCTTTTAAACATTAACAGTGTCAGTTTACCATAAGACATGCAGCATCTTTACAAAACAGACAATTTACCTTCACCTCAGTCCAAAACAACACAATCCCGCCAAAAAAACAACCAGCCAACACACGAACAAACTAGGGACAAAGAAACCAACCTCTTGACCTGGTTGTGATCACACAGACTGGTCAGAGAGCCACAAGCCAGATGAACTGCGTGGTTCAGAGGCGCGGCAGTCACCCAAGCCTGTGCTGCCTGACCTGCCAGATGACTGGAAGCCGGTCCTGAGGATCAAACCCTACAGGGACGAGTCGTCCCCACCTCGCGATCCAAGTCCCCGAAGGCCGCAGTCCATCTCCTTCCCCTTGGGTGTCCCTACAGCCCCTCCCACCAAAGTGGCTTCTGCGCCCATCCCCAAAGTGCCCGCACCTTCTGTCCCCAAGGCTCCAGCAGCCCCGGTCCCTAAAGCCCCTGCTGCTGCAGCCCCAGTCCCCAGAGCCCCCGGAGCTCCAGTTCCCATGGCTCCAGTCCTCAGAGCCCCAGGAACTCCAGTCCCCACTGCTCCAGGAGCTGTCCCCAGAGCCCCTGGAGCACAGGTCCCCATGGCTCCTGTTCCTAGAGCCCCAGGAACTCCAGTCCCCACTGCTCCAGGAGCTATGCCCAGAGCCCCTGGAGCACAGGTTCCTATGGCTCCAGTCCCCAGAGCCCCTGGAGTACAGGTTCCTATGGCTCCGGTCCCCAGAGCCCCTGGAGTACAGGTTCCTATGGCTCCGGTCCCCAGAGCCCCTGGAGCACAGGTCCCCATGGCTCCAGGAGCTGTCCCCAGAGCCCCTGGAGCACAGGTACCCATGGCTCCAGTCCCCAGAGCCCCTGGAGCACAGGTTCCCATGACTCCAGTTCCCAGAGCCCCTGGAGCACAGGTTCCCATGACTCCAGTTCCCAGAGCCCCTGGAGCACAGGTTCCCATGACTCCAGTTCCCAGAGCCCCTGGAGCACAGGTTCCCATGGCTCCAGTTCCCAGAGCCCCTGGAGCACAGGTTCCCATGGCTCCTGTCCCTGGAGCTCAGGTCCCCAGAGCCCCTGGAGCACAGGTTCCCATGGCTCCAGTCCCCAGAGCCCCTGGAGCACAAGTTAGAGCTCCTGGAGCTGTGGCCCCTACAGCTACTGCAGGAAGCCCGGTCCCCGTAGACCCTGCAAATGGTAAGTGAACAAAGGGTTTCAAACGTAGATATGGAGAGGTTAGCTCTAAGAGTTTTCATGTTACAAGTCCGCATTCATCTGGTGAAGTCTTTTTGCATTGTGCTCTACTGTAAATTTTTCTTTCCTTTGTTGTTAGTCAGCTGGACAGCTCCTTCTCTGCAGTGAAGGCAGCAGTACGTTGCAGGTTCTCCAAGTCGCCATTAGAGCTTTTTGGCACTGAGGTGGCGGTCAGGCCAGATCCTCTGTCTGAACGCCTCATGTAACCAGCAGGACTGCAGGACATGTTCTGTTGTCTGCAAGGACACTGCTCTGTCTGTCTCTCTCTTATGCCTCTTGGTTCCTTGGGGAACATAGGGCTGCAACAACACCCCTCCAACGAACTCGGTTTTGGGAGATCGTCTTCAGCTCGGCCCATGTCATTTCGGCTGCCTTCGTTTCTTCGTCAACACTTCTGCGCCAGGTCTGTTTTGGTCGACCAACTTTCCGCTTCCCTTGTGGATTCCAGTCAAGGGCCTGCCTGGTGACACTTGACGCAGGCTTGCGGAGTGTATGGCCGATCCATCCCCACTTCCTTTGTTTAATAATGGACTAGATTGGGGTTTGTCTGGTCCTGTCCCACAGTTGTTTGTTGGATATGACTTCCGGCCACCTGATGTTGAGGATGTTCCTGAGGCATTTGTTGGTAAAAGAGCTCTGTCTGTGGCCTATGTGAAATTTCATGTACGTTTAGGCCGCTGTGGTCTGTCATGACCGTGAGTATGCAGACCTGCTCCAGCTGCATTAGCGGGTTATAGAAGTCTGACTCATTGAAGTGTGGATGTTGCTGATTCCACTTGCTTTGTGGCTTGACCTCCATGATGGTCTTGGCTTCAGAATAACTAGCAGGCCTGTCCACCTGATCTTGCTTTGTGCCTTCCTTTGCTAAAAAGTCAACAGTCTCTTTGTCAAGAACAGTACAATGGGAGGGGATCCACTGCGGGGACTACTGTATGTATGACTCCTGATGCAGAGGGAGGTAAGAGTAGAGGAAATGTCGGCCAGGTCATTTTTTTTCTTCTGTAGGACTTGTAAAGCATGTGCTATATAAATTCCATATATTATTATTATTATTATTATTAAGACTGACAAGGTGTCAGTCAAGAAGATGACACTTTGGGAAGTACATGGGTTGACCATGGTGTGGGCTACTGTTGTTTTCCTGGCTTTCTGCCTCAGCTTCATAGTTCGTGAAGGAGAGGCCAGTTATGATGAGGCTGATCCTATCTTCTCTGCTCTCAGGGTACTGCCCCTTCTGTTTCAAACTGTATCCTCAGCTAAGCCATCAGCGTAAACGTAGATCCACAAGTCTGTTGGGTAGTGGGTCTGGAGGCATTAGAGGGTGTACGACTTTTCACTCAGGGCCACTCAGAGCCTTTTATTGCAACAGTAGACATGTTGCGCTGAATGAAAGCAGAAAGCTCCCTCACTGCGGGCTGGGGCAGTTAGGTGTTGAGAAATCTTCTTGGTCAAGGATGTCGGTGACTTTCCAGCTAAGGCTTAAGAGCATCACATGTCCCGCTTTTACTGTTTTCAAATCTCCTGGGGGAGTATCCTGCCAAGGTGAACGAGTCCTCCCTGCATGAGATCTCTTTGAGTTAGGCAAAACCTCACCTGTCTGTACAGGAAAGACCAGTATTCTGCTGGGTCCACGTGGAGGCTCTCACAAAGGTGGAGTTTTCATTTTTATTTGTTTATTTCTTTGGTTTTGTTTTACTTTGGCAGTCTTGTCACAAACAGGGGAGGTCATCTGAGTACTCCCTTTTCAGCTAGAAGGGACAGCTGAGGGTGAAGCCTTCCCAGAATCCTCAGAGCACCAGGAGGCCACAATCTTGGTGTCAGGATAAAAGGTGAAGGGTAAAGGTGTTCCCATAACCTATGCGGTTGTTGGCGAGCGAGATGTCAGAGACCTCAGCTTCTCCAGGGGTCAGCATATTGAGGGTGGTGTCCATCTCCTTTCTTTCGCTGCTTCACCTTCCTTGACCCTAAAGAAGGCAGGTACCCATTTACAGCTGGGTGAACTGGGTTGTCAGGATGGCAAGCACTAAATTAATGATTTATCACCAGCATCTACCTCACAAGCCATCATTGCACATGAATATTTCGTGTAAGCGTGTCTATATAGGCACACAAGGCAGATGGTGTAGAGCTATGGACTTGAATGAGCGTATGTAATAGGTTAAGGGCTTTCAGCTTCTGTGTAGGTTCTGAACATAATCATTATCATTATTTCCACGCTCAAGTTGGATGCACAGGGCCCTACTTGTCAAGCGCTTAATAGCGGCGACACACGTTTTCACTCATAATTATGACACACAACAGCAGTGGCTGTCTGAGAGTTCGATGAAGAAGAAGAAGAAATTATCATTATTGATTTCTTGCACAGTTTTACTCATGCATTGTTCTCCTCTCCGCCCCTCTCCCCCGCCCCCATGCAAAATTATTATTATTATTTTTGCATTATGCAAAACTTTACATGTCAAACTATTTACTTCATAGATTGAGCGTCAGTCTGCTTCTTTCGTTGAGTATGCAATTTATTTGAAATTTTGCTATTTCAGTTTTCGTTTACAGCGTCTACAAAGAGTTAAAGATACTATCACCGACATATCTGGCATTGAATATATCTGCCAACGTAGGGACATTGTCTCTAGTTTTGTTGCCAATTTTGTGTGTGTTTGTTTTTGTTTTTGTATCCTCAGGTAAACCTCCAGAGTTCACCAAAGGTGAGATTTTTTTGTGTATGCAACCATTTAAAATTTTTATATTTTTTTCAATTCCCCACCATGTAGGTAGCCGCATTCCGACTTCGGGGATGGTGTCTAAGCAGGATATCTGTGTGCATGAGGTTTTTTGTTTGTTTTGCCTTTTTAAAAATATTATCCGTTCCCACTAGCACGAAGCGGCCTACTTTTCCGAAAGGCGGAACAGGTTTCTAACGTGTGTGTAAGATGTTCTGTGTGCATTCGCACACGGGCCCTCGAGTTTTATAGTCTAATCCGAAGGACTTGATATGACATTCAGTTTGATTTTTTGGGGGTCAAAGGGCAAGGCTGGGAATGGAACCTAGAACCTCACAGTTGACTGGTTAGGTAGTTGAACATCTTAACCGTCCTGCCACCTTAATTTTTTCCTATTTATTGAACGTAATTCTGCTTCTTGCATGAGTATGCAGTTGTTTTTCTCTCTTCAAATTTGAGATATCTGGTTTCTTCTAACAAAGTCTAGAAAATACTGAAACATATCATCACACACAAAAATCGTGCATTAAATGTTCTGTTGATCAATAGCTACCTTGTTTCCTGTTTCTTCTTATTCTACCTCAAACGCTCAGACAACAACTATTATTGCCTGTTATATGGGCGAAAATGCGTTGCGCTGCCGTTAAGCGCCTGACAAGTCAGGCCCAGCGCATCCGACTTCGGCGTCGGAGAGAATTGTTCTCTTTTAAGCCTTTCTGGAAGAAAAAAAAGTAGGAGAAAGGACCAAGAAGGCAGAAAAAAGACAAGAAGGAGGTAACAGGAAGAGAAGGAACAAGGCAGAAACAAAGAAGATTGATAGGAAAGAGGAAATTTCTAGCACAGAATTTCCAGAGGGAGAAGATGCTATTTATACTGACAGACCCCCGGCATCCCAAGGGGGGAGGGGGGGGGGGGGAGAGGGAAGTTTCCAGTTTGAAAGGGTTAAAATCTGACCAGCAGTAATATATTAGAGCAGTGCAAGACTCCTTGTGTTCACATGACTAGACTCATTCACAAGACTCCGTGGGTTCGATTCCCGTTCAAGGGGGTTATTTTCCCCTGGAGTTAACATCAGTGCAGACTCCATTCTCCCCCAAAAGTCCTTCGGATGAGACTATAAACCGAAGTCCCGTGCGCGAACGCCCGCAGAACATCTTGCGCACACGTTAAATCCTGTTCCGCTTTTCGTTAAGAGCAGGGCACTGTGTGCCGGTGGGAACAGATGACAGAATTTTATAAAACCGCATACACACGGGGACTAGATGTAAAAAAAGCACGTGAGTGCTTATTCCATTATCCTCGATATGAAAGAATAAAACAAACGACTACTTTGGTTGTTGGGGATCAGCTCAAGCCAGAGCATTCCCGGGAACTACACCCACAGCCCAGAAGCCAGTCGTGATCTACCAGACTCCACCAGCATTCTCCAGGCAGATCCCACCCTCCCCTCAGCAGCAGCAACAACAACAGCAACAGCAACAGCAGCAGCTGCAGCAACAGCAACAGCCAGTCTCTCCTCAGAAGCAGCCGCCTCCTTCCCAACAATCTTCACCCGCTTCTCCTCCTAAACCGACCCAGCCGGCTCCTCAACCTTCCCCACAGAAGATGGCCACGCCTCAGCCGTCTGCAGCTATGCCAGGGCAGAGGGTGACGTCCAAGGACTCCAACGTGACAGTGGTGTCTTTCAAGCGCGCCAATATAGACAAGCACGATGCTTCGGTTGGTCCCGATTCCAGCTTCATCAGGAAGCCAGTGCATGCTTCGCAGACTAGCCAGTGAGCGACATGTTGGGGTTTTTTTTGGTTTTGTTAGTGGTTTTTTGTTGTTGTTGTTGCTTTTTTTGAGTTTTTTGTTTTTGTTGTGTTTGTTTGTTTCTCGGGTAGAGCTCCGAGGTTCCTCTATGGTGAGATTTGTGTGTGTGTGTGTGTGTGTATGTATGTGACTTTTTGTTGTTGTTGTTGTTGTTTAGTGTGAATGTAGGTATATTCTGACTTCGGGGATGTATGCTGGGTATGTTCGTGGTTTTTTTTGTGTTTTGTAGACCTCACCGAAACGCTGACATGAATGATGGGGTCTTTAATTAAGGTAAATATTTGATGTACTGCATATATATATATATATATATATATTATACGCGAAGGGAAATTTAGGCACTGGGAGGTCTGGATTTGAAGTTGACCTGGGAGAGAGGAGAGAGAGAGAGAGAGAGAGAGAGAGAGAGAGAGAGAGAGAGGAGAGAGAGTATCTATTTTTATTTATTTTATTCTTTTATTTCGAGGATAATGGAATAAGCACTTATGTGGTTTTTTTCATCCAGTCCCCGTGTGTATGGCAGTTTTGTAAATTTTGTCATCTATTCCCACCGGCACACAATGGCCTACTCTTCCGAAAAGCAGAACGGGTTTTTACGTGTGCGCAAGATATTCTGCGAGTGTGTGTGTGTGTGTGTGTGTGTGTGCACGCGTGCGCACGTGCGTGCATGCATGCGCACGCATGTGTGTACGCGTGCACATGCGCACTTATATATATATATATATATATATATATATATATATACATACATACATACACATAATGTGTGTGTCTTTAATTTTACGTCTGTTCACTTAAAGTGATATTAGACGAGTACACATAATGTGTATGTATGTATGTGTGTGTACGTGTTTCATGCATGGGATTAAGAGAAACGAAGCGAGAGAGAGAGAGAGAGAGAGAGAGAGAGAGAGAGAGAGAGAGAGAGAGAGAGAGAGAGAGAGAGACAGACAGACAGACAGACAGACAGAGACAGAGACAGAGAGACAAAGACACAGAGAGACACAGAGAGACACAGAGAGAGAGACTGTCAATTCGGAGAGAGAGAGAGAGAGAGAGAGAGAGAGAGAGAGAGAGAGAGAGAGAGAGAGAGAGAGAGGGGTGTCAATTCAGACAGACAGACAGACAGACAGAGACAGAGCGACTCTGTCATTTCATGGTGTGGATGTCTGCTCACCAGAGAAATGAAAAAGCCTGCAGAACTGCAGGCAACAGTGCAGGCAGGGCGTCAGGTTCCTGCCGAAGCCCTCAGACAATCCTCGGTTCCTCCTCCACCACCACCATCATCCCGACAACAACAACAGCAACCCTCACAATCCCAGCCACTAACACCACAACGAGTGCAACAGGGGTTAGTTCAAGCTTTGCTAGGACGTATGGTGTGTGGGAGAGTGGGCGTGTTCGACGAAGATAAGGACTTCTCCCTGGGTCCGGAAACTTCCGGTGGAAAGAGTACTCTGACCAGGTGGGCTTGCAAAGAAAAAAAAAAAAAAAAATAATAATAATGGTTAGACAAGACAGTCTCGGTTACAGGTGTTGCCCAGACTGCCAAAAAAAAAAAAAAATCGCAAGATAAATAATAATCTGATTCCTTCCCCTCTCTCCTCTTCCTCCAAAATCTTTTAGAAAAAGTCCTAATGTCTTTCTGACCGTGTTGATAAGGTTAAAACCAGATTTTAAAAAATTATTTATTTCCCTTGGGAAAGTTAGGGAGTAGTGTATTAACATTTTTAAAAATTTTTTACGTTCGCAGTTTTTAGTTTGTTTGT
>CM054158.1:46343873-46381373 GCA_028751875.1 Rapana venosa | reverse complement strand
ACAAAACTGCTGTTTCCTTCTAAGTCATTCTGTCGTTTCACCACACACAGCCTAACTCAAGAAGAAAGTTGCCTCGACAGCCAGCAAGAGAAAAGACCTTAAAATGCCATGTACACCCTATCATATGGGTTCAGTTGCAGGACTACGAATTCCAACTGACCAATGAATACATTTGGAAACTGAGACGAACAAATCCTAACCACACATCAAAGCAGCTGACAAACAAATTTAAATCAACCAATGTAGTCTCTGCATGACAAATCTGCTGGTTCAATAGAGGAGAGGGGGGGGGGGGGGTAATAGAGAGGGGGAAGGGGGGATGCTATTCAACAAGAAAGAGGCCCAACCACAAGCCTGTTGAATAAGACTAGCTGTAGCAAGCTCTGAAGTGTTTACCACATCACTGTTCTACTGGACACTCTAGACTACCACAAGGACTAAGGCCATGAATAGAGAGGACTCCAATGTAGCTGACAAAGGCTGAGCCAGCCATCAGCTTCTAATAGGATAGGCCTACATTGAGAACACTTAGCTGCAACCATGGCAAGGAGTTTCTCACAGAGACATGTTGGACACTTAAGGTGGGGGAAGGTGCACCAGTACACATGCCTCACTTGTTTACTAGGCCTCCCAGTCCACTGAGACACTCAAGCTAAGACAGTGACAATTCACACATGGATTGGTTGCCAATGCTCCAAACTCACTCATGGAGACATGCTGGACACCTAAGCTAAGTAAAGGACTGCCAACACAAACCCCAATGGGCCTCCCTAGCTAAAGTCTCAAGTGGATTAAAAGAATTCTCAGCCCACAACCATGGGCATCCAGACTGAGAAATTGTTTGTTTAAACACAACACTGTAACTTAGAGGTTGTCAAAGAAACCTAGCTCTAAGCAAATCATGAAGTCTAACCAAGTTGAACAGTTCTTTTTAGAAGGGGGGGGGGGGGGGGGGGGGGGGGAGGAGGAGAGGGTAAGGAAAAAGGGGGGTTGTAGTTCAAAGTTATAGTGCGCAAAGTGCACACTATAACATTATTATTATTATTATTATTATTATCATTATTATTATTATTATTATCATTATCATTAGATGATGTCTTTGGAGCACAAGATAAACTTCAAGCTTGTTGTTGCTATGTTTGCTGGTAATTGTCGTTCACGTGTACGTAATATGCTCTGTTTAACTCAGTCTGTTTAAAAACCAACTCTAAAGTAAACCATGACGTTCTGGGTTCGATTCCCAGCCTCGCCCATTCTCCACAGTTTGACGAAAAAAAAGAAAAAAAAATCAAACTGAAAATCACAGTCCTTCGGGTGAGACTAAAAACTGAGACCCCGTGCGCGAACGCACGAAGAACATCTTGCGCACACGTTAAAACCCCGTTCCGCCTTTCGGAAGAGTAGGCTATTGCGTGCTCGGTAGGAACGGATAACAATTAAAAAACAAAACAAAAAATAAACCCCAGCATACACACAGGTGTCGTGTTTAGACACCATCCCCGAAGTCGGAATGCGGCTACCTAAATTGGGGAAGGGGGGGGGGGGGTCGCATACGCAAAAATTTCACCATTGGTGAACCTCGGAGCTCTAGCTGAGGAGCGCCAAAAAAAAAAAATCCCAAAAAAACCTACAAAAACAAAAAAAAATCCCCAAACATCCCCTCCTCCCCCCCACCCCCACCCCAAAACCCAACAAAAAAAACCAAAAAACAAATAAACAAAAAATAAAAAAAGAGAACAAATCTTGAACGGGCTTCTCAGTGGTGGCTCGAACCTGGGCTCGAACCCCGTTGCCGTCATAATCGCGAACGCAACGCGAAACGTTCTAACCACCAACGTTCTGGCCCATCCTATCTATAACTCTTAGTAAACTGGGATAGCTCAGAGGTCAGAGCACTCGCTTTCCTTACCCCCCCCCCCCCCTCCCCCCAAGCCAAGGTTAAGCAGCGTCGAGCGTGGTTACTACCACTTGGATGGGTGATCGTGTGCGCGCCTTGGCTTCAAGTACAGTCCCTCCCAGTTCACCCAGCTGTCAATGGGTTACCTGCCCTCTTTTAGGGTCAGGGAAGGTAAAGCAGCGAGGGAGAGGGAGATGGGCAGGCGCCGCCCTCGATATGCTGGCCCCCTTAGAGAAGCTGAGGTCTCTGACGCCTCAACTCCCCAACGACCTTATGATAGGTTATGGGAAACGCCTGTACCTTTTACCTTTGCAGGCACCGCATAGAAAAATCACCCCCCCTCCCCCTCCGCCTTCTCGGGACAGCTCAAGGACCAGGGCACCAATTCCTCCCCAGGGAAAAGCCAGTACAGGTGAGTGTCGTCTTTGAATGATTGGAATCTGTGGTGGTTTTTAATTTTATGAAAAAATTAAATTTTTTTTTATAGTGTTGCTTAGTCTTGTGGCGTGTTGTCTTGTGCTGTCTTTGACTTGTTTTGGTTTGTCTTGTCCTGACTTGTCTTATCTTACCTTGCCTTGTCTTTGTCTTTGGCTTGTCTTGTCTTTGGCTTGTTTGACTTTGGCTTGTTTTGACTTTGGCTTGTTTTTGGTCTTGTCTTGTTTTGTTTTGCCTTGCTTTGTCTTGCCTTGACTTGTCCTGACTTCTTTTGCTTCGCCTTGCCTTGTTTTGCCTTGTCTTGTTTTGCCTTTCCTTGCCTTGTCTTGTTTTGCCTTTCCTTGACTTGTCTTGTATCGACTTCTCTCGTATTGACTTGTCTTGACTCGACTCGTCTTGTATTGACTTGACCTGTCTTGTCTTGCCTTGCCTTGTCTTTTGTCTTGTCTTGCTTTGCCGTGTCTTGACTTGACTCAACTCGACTTGTCTTGTATTGATGACTTGTCTAGTCTTGTATTGACTTGTCTTGTAATGACTTGTCTTGTAATGACTTGTCCTGTCCTGTCTTGTATTGATTTTTCTTGTCCTGTCTAATATTGACTTGTATTGATTTGTCTTGTCCTGTCTTGTATTGTCTTGTAATGACTTGTCCTGACTTGTATTGACTTGACTTGTTCTGTGTTGTATTGACTTGTCTTGTTCTGTCTTCTATTGACTTGTCTTGTCCTGTCTTGACTTGTCTTTGCTTGACTCGACTGGGCTTGACTTACCTTGACTTTTCTTGACTTGCCTTGTCTTGTCTTTCCTTGTCTTGCCTTGTCTTCATCCTTAACTCCTTGAGGAGTCATTGGGGGCACTGCACTGAAGTTTTTCAGGCTGTGTATCTAAGGGCAAGTTGAACTTGGCGGAGTCTACCCCCTTCTCTCAGCGGGTAGCAGGATGCATGCTAGGTATGTTCGTGTTTCCGAAACCCAGGTAGCCGCATTCCGACTTCAGGGGATGTATGCTGGGTACGTTCGTGTTTCCGAACCCCATCGAACGCTGACGTGAATTACGGGATATTTAACGTGCATATTTTATCTTCTGCATGTTACAAACAGAAATGAAGGCACTGGCAGGTCTGCCCTTTGAAGTTGACCTAGGAGATCTTAAAAAAAAAAGATACCCACTTTTAATTCACCAAACGCTGCCGAGATTCAAACCCCACGACTTCATGGGCCCATGGGCTTAATTTAAAGCCAAGGGTGTATACCACTCGGCTTTTAGCGCCAGTCATCTTTTGGTTCATTTTTTTTAAAGCTAAGGCAACTGTCTCCAGTGTGCTTCGGTCACTTCTCTGTCACTGTCTTCTGGAAGTCCTTCGGATGAGATTATAAACCGAGGCCCCCGTGTGCGAACGCATGCAGAACATCTTGCGCACACGTTAAATCCTGTTCCGCTGTTCGAAAGAGTAGGCCATTGTGTGCCGGTGGGAACAGATGACAAAATTATAAAAAACCGCATACACACGCATAAAAAAAACGAAAAAAACCACCCATCTGAGCGCTTTGATTTGTTGCTTTACAAGATTCAGCGCTATATAAATTCCATACATTATTATCATTATTATTATTATTATTATTATTATTACTACTACTACTGTGTGTTCTTCTGTCCACAGAATCTCTGGGAGCTGTGGCAGGCCCCCTAGACATCACCAAAGTGGGCTACACCCCTGACCCCTACTGCCCGGTCAAGGGCAAAGGTGAAAGGTCAGTTTGTGTGTGTGTGTGTGTGTGTGTGTGTGTGTGTGTGTGTGTGTGTGTGTGTGCAGTATCGCCTACATCCCCTGACTGACCTCTTACTGCCCGGTCAAAGGTGAAAGGTTAGTTAGTTTTTGTGTGTGTGTCCAGTATCTCCTACACCCTGACTGACCCCTTACTGCCCGGTCAAGGGTAAAGGTGAAAGATCAGTTTTTGTGTGTCCGGTATCCTACACCCCTGACCCCTTACTGCCCGGTCAAAGGTGAAAGATCAGTTTTTGTATGCAGTATCTCCTACACCCCTGACCCCTACTTCCCAGTCAAGGGCAAAAGTAAAAGGTCAGTTTTTGTGTCCAGTATCGCCTACACCTCTGACCCCATACTTCCCGGTCAAAGGTGACAGGTTAGTTTTTGTGTCCAGTATCTCCTACACCCTTGACCTCTTACTGCCCGGTCAAGGGCAAAGGTGAAAGATCAGTTTTTGTATCTAGTATCTCCCTACACCCTTGAACCCTTACTGCCCGGTCAAGGGCAAAGGTGAAAGATCAGTTTTTGTATCTAGTATCTCCCTACACCCTTTACCCCTTACTGTCCAGTCAAGGGTAAAGGTGAAAGGTCAGTTTTTGTGTGTGTCCAGTATCTCCTACACCTCTGACCCCATACTTCCCGGTCAAAGGTGACAGGTCAGTTTGTGTGTCCGGTATCTCCTACACCCCTGACCCCTTACTGCCCGGTTAAAGGTGACAGGTTAGTTTTTGTGTCCAGTATCTTATACACCCTTGACCTCTTACTACCCGGTCAAAGGTGAAAGGTTAGTTAGTTTTTGTGTGTGTGTCCAGTATCTCCTACACCCCTGACTGACCCCTTACTGCCCGGTCAAAGGTAAAGGTGAAAGATCAGTTTTTGTATCTAGTATCTCCCTACACCCTTGACCCCTTACTGTCCAGTCAAGGGCAAAGGTGAAAGGTCAGTTTTTGTGTGTGTCCAGTGTCTCCTACACCTCTGACCCCATACTTCCCGGTCAAAGGTGAAAGGTCAGTTTTTGTGTCCAGTATCTTATACATCCTTGACCTCTTACTGCCCTGTCAAAGGTGAAAGGTCACTTTGTGACCAGTATCTTATACACCCTTGACCTCTTACTGCCCGGTCAAGGGCAAAGGTGAAAGGTCAGTTTTTGCGTCTGGTATCTCCTACACCCCTGACCCCTTACTTCCAGGTCAAAAGGTAAGGTAAAGGTGAAAGGTCAGTTTTTGTGTGTCCAGTATCTCCTACACCCCTCACTGACCTCTTACTGTCCGGTCAAAAGTGAAAGGTCAGTTTGTTACCAGTATCTCTTACACCCTTGACCCCTTACTGCCCGATCAAGGGCAAAGGTGAAAGGTCAGTTTTTGTGTCCAGTATCTCCTACACCGCTGACTGACCCCTTACTGCCCGGTCAAGGGTAAAGATGAAAGGTCAGTTTTTATGTGTGTCCAGTATCTCCTACATCCCTGAATGACCACTTACTGCCCGGTCATGGGCAAAGGTGAAAGGTCAGTTAGTTTTTGTGTCCAGTATCTCCTACATCCCCTGACTGACCCCTTACTGCCCGGTCAAGGGTAAAGGTGAAAGATCAGTTTTTGTATCTAAAATCTCCCTACACCCCTGACCCCTACTTCCCTGTCAAGGGCAAAGGTGAAAGGTCAGTTTTTGTGTCAGTATCTCCTACATCCCTGACTGACCCCTTACTGCCCGGTCAAAGGTGAAAGGTCAGTTTTTGTGTCCAGTATCTCCTACACCTCTGACCCCATACTTCCCGGTCAAAGGTTAAAGGTCAGTTTTTGTGTCCAGTATCTTATACATCCTTGACCTCTTACTGTCCTGTCAAAGGTGAAAGGTCACTTTGTGACCAGTATCTTATACACCCTTGACCTCTTACTGCCTGGTCAAGGGCAAATGTGATAGGTCAGTTTTTGTGTCTGGTATCTCCTACACCCTTGACCCCTTACTGTCCAGTCCAGGGCAAAGGTGAAAGGTCAGTTTTTTGTGTCCAGTATCTCCTACACCTCTGACCCCATATTTCCCGGTCAAAGGTGACAGGTCAGTTTTTGTGTCCAGTATCTCCTACACCCTTGACCTCTTACTGCCCAGTCAAGGGCAAAGGTGAAAGGTCAGTTTGTGTGTGTCCAGTATCTCCTACAACCCTGACTGACCCCTTACTGCCCGTTCAAGGGTAAAGGTGAAAGATCAGTTTTTGTATCTAGTATCTCTCTACACCCCTGACCCCTACTTCCCTGTCAAGGGCAAAGGTGACAGGTCAGTTTTTGTGTCCAGTATCTTATACACCCTTGACCTCTTACTACCCGGTCAAGGGCAAAGGTGAAAGGTCAATTTTTGTGTCCAGTATCTCCTATATCCCTGACTGACCCCTTGCTGCCCGGTTAAGGGCAAAGGTGAAAGGTAAGTTTTTGTGTGTGTCCAGTATCTCCTACACCTCTGACCCCATACTTCCCGGTCAAAGGTGACAGGTCAGTTTTTGTGTCCAGTATCTTATACACCTTTGACCTCTTACTACCCGGTCAAGGGCAAAGGTGAAAGGTCAGTTTTTGTGTCTGGTATCTCCTACACCCTTGACTGACCGCTTACTGCCCGGTCAAAGGTGAAAGGTCACTTTGTTACCAGTATCTCTTACACCCCTGACCCCTACTGCCCTCTCAAGGGCAAAGGTGAAAGGTCAGTTTTTGTGTGTCCAGTATCTCGTATACCCCTGACTGATCCCTTAATGCCTGGTCAAAGGTGAAAGGTTAGTTAGTTTTTGTGTCCAGTATCTCGAACATCCCTGACTGACCCCTTACTGCCCGGTCAAGGGCAAAGGTGAAAGGTCAGTTTTTATGAGTGTGTCCAGTATCTCCTACATCCCTGACCTCTTACTGCCCGGTCAAAGGTCAGTTGTTGTGTCCAGTATCTCCTACACCCCTGACTGACCCCTTACTGCCCATTCAAGGGTAAAGGTGAAAAGTCAGGTTTTGTATCTAGGATCTCCCTACACCCTTGACCCCTTACTGTCCAGTCAAGGGTAAAGATGAAAGGCCAGTTTTTGTGTGTGTCCAGTATCTCCTACACCTCTGACCCCATACTTCCCGGTCAAAGGTGACAGGTTAGTTTTTGTGTCCAGTATCTCCTACACCCTTGACCTCTTACTGCCCGGTCAAGGGTAAAGGTGAAAGATCAGTTTTTGTATCTAGCATCTCCCTACACCCTTGACCCCTTACTGCCCGGTCAAGGGCAAAGGTGAAAGATCAGTTTTTGTATCTAGTATCTCCCTACACCCTTGACCCCTTACTGTCCAGTCAAGGGTAAAGGTGAAAGGTCAGTTTTTGTGTGTGTCCAGTATCTCCTACACCCCTGACTGACCCCTTACTGCCCGGTCAACGTCCCGGTTAAAGGTGAAAGATCAGTTTTTGTGTGTCCGGTATCCTACACCCCTGACCCCTTACTGCCCGGTCAAGGGCAAAGGTGAAAGGCCAGTTTTTGTGTCCAGTATCTCTTTACACCCCTGACCCCTTACTGCCCGGTTGAGGGCAAAGACGAAAGGTCAGAGATTCTGCGTATGCGACGTTTTCGCCCACCATAAAATGTATCCGCATTCCGACTTCGGGAATGTATGCTGGGTATGTTCCTGTTTCCGTAACCCACCGAACACTGACACGAATAACGGGATCTTTAACATGCATATTTTGAACTTCTACGTGTGTATATACACGGGGGGAATTAAAGCATTGGCAGGTCTGCATTTGACGTTGACCTGGGAGGTGGCAAAACCCCATCACTCTTAATTTACCAGACGCCGCTACCGGGATTCGAACCCACGACTTTCTGGACCCATGGGATTGAAGTCGAACGGTCTTAACCACTCGGCTATAGCGTCCGTCGGAATGAAGAATGTTTAGGGTTTTTTTTTTTTTTTTACACTGTTCCTCAAGTAATCAGCCTGAAAGTTGTATTGCGCATCTTCGTGTATATTTTCAATCTGCAAGAAAAAAAAAGACTGGCAAAATATAAAGCCATGCAAGATGTACTGCACATCTTCGTGTGCGTTTTTAATCCGCAAGGAAAAAAAATGACTGGCAAAATATCAAGAAGGCTTTAGGGGTTGGGGATAGCCTAGTGGTTAGAGCGTTGCGCTGGTCCTCTGACGGCTTCCGTTCGAACCATCACCGAGACACCCGCAAGAGTGAAGGAAGGTGGCAGGATGGTTAAGACTGTCTTGTTCGGCTGCCAACAAGTAAACTGTGAGGTTCTGGGTTCGATTCCCAGCCTCGCCCTTTCTTCCCAGTTTGACAAAAAATCGAACTGAATGTCAAAGTCCTTCGGATGAAACTATAAACCGAGGCCCCGTGTGCGAACGTATGCAGAACATCTTGCGCACACGTTAAATCCTGTTTCGCTTTTCGAAAGAGTAGGCCATTGTGTGCCGGTGGGAACACATGACAACATTTTAAAAACCGCATACACACGCATAAAAAAAATCATCCGAGCGCTTTGATTTGTTGCTTTACAAGATTCAGCGCTATATAAATTCCATACATTATTATTATTATTTATTATAAGAGTGGATGTTTCCCCTTGGAAGTTAACATCAGTACCAACACCAAGTCCTTCATATGAAACTATAATATAACCCTCCCCTCTCCCTCCCCCCCTGCCTCCCCGAGGGGATGCCGGAGGGCCCTGTCAGTATAAATAGCATCCCCATCTTCTGGAAATTTCTGTGCTAGGAATTCCCTCTTTTCTATCCCTTTTTTGGTTTCTTGCCTTGTTCCTTTTCTTCTTGTCACATTCATCTTGGTTATTTTCTGCCTCCTTGGACTATTTTCTTGCCTCCAAGCCCCCCCCCCCCCCCCCACCCTCCCCAATCCCCCAAGAAAGACTTACAATAAAAGATGAAGAATTCTCTCCCACGCTTTGATTTGTTGCTTTACAAGATTCAGCGCTATATAAATTCCATACATTATTATTATTATTATTATTATTAAGTCGGGTGCGCTGGGCCTAACTTGTCAGGCGCTTAACGGCAGTGTAACGCATTTTTGTTCCTATGACAGACAACAGTAGTTTCTGTCTGAGCGTTCGAAGAAGAAGAAGAAGAAGAAGAAGCAGAAGGAGGAGGAGGAGGAGGAGGAGGAGGAGGAGAGTAATATGAACCTCACAGTGATTCCGAGGTGGGATGAGTTAGTCAAGAGTGCACATTCTTGGTGACTCCCTACCTCCCAACCCCACCCCTCTCCCGGGAGGGTTGGGGGGTGGGGGGCGAGGGTGTGTTAAGCTGGGGAATGCGCAACAACAACAAACAAACAAACAACAGTGATCCTCAATCTGACTCAAAGTGTGCTTGATTATTTATTACACACACACACACACACACACACACACACACACACAACACACACACACACACACTCGCGCGCGCGCGCGCGGGGGGGGGGGGGGGGGGGGGGGGGGGGACGGGATAGCCTAGTGGTCAGAACATTGCGCTGGCAATCTGACGATCCGGGTTCGATTCCCGTTCAAGGGGATATTTTTCCCTGGAGTTAACATCAGTGCAGACTCCACTCTCTTTAAAAGTCCTTCGGATGAGACTATAAACCGAGGCCCCGTGCGCGAACGCACGCAGGACATCTTGCGCACACGTTAAATCCTGTTCCGCTTTTCGTATGAGTAGGCCATTGGGAACAGATGACAGAATCTACAAAACCGCATACACACGGGGACTGGATGTAAAAAGGCACATAAGTGCTTATTCCATTATCCTCGATATTAAAGAATAAATAATAATAATAATAAAAAATAATATCATATACTTACACACACTTACACACACACAAACACACACAAAGAAGGAAGGAAGGTGGCAGGATGGTGGAAACAGATGACAAAATTGACAAAACCGCATACACACGGGGACTGGATGTAAAAAAAAGCACATGAGCGCTTATTCCATTATCCTCGATATAAAAGAATAAATAATAATAATAATAAAAATAAATAACACACACACACTACATACACATCTACACACACTTACACCACACTTCACACATCTTACACACATTGCACACACACACACTTGCACACACACACACACACTACTTCCACACACACTTCACACACACTTATACGCACACTACACCCCCCCCCCCCTACACACACACCCACACTTACACACACACATTCACCCCCCCCCCCCTCACACACACACAACCACCCACCCCCCCCCCCACACACACACATTCACACACAGACGCAATCTAGTCAGCGACCCAGGGAAACCCGGGTTTCACAAGCAAGTGGAAGTGATGTACCCGCTAATGGACCACGACAAGAAGAGCTACGCGGCCCCGCTCAGCCAGACCATGCATCACGGGTCGTCGTCAGGCTCCTCAACCTTCGAGTCCCCGCCCGTCCGCATCTCCAAGGCTTCAGACGTGGAGGCTGCCAAACGCCGATCGGATTCTTCGTTGAGTACTCGTGAGTGTGAAAGTTACTGATGGTGTGTATGTGTGTGTGTAGTGTGTGTTTGGTTTGTGTGTGTGTGTGTTGTTGTGTGTGTGGTTGTGTGTGTGTGGTTTGTGTGTGTGTTGTGTGTGTGTGTAAGTGTGTGTGTGTGTAAGTGTGTGTGTGTGTGTGTGTTGTGTGTGTGTGTGTGTGTGTGGTCTGTGCGTGTGTGTGTGGTTTGTGTGTGTGTGTGTGTGGTCTGTGTGTGTGTGTGTGTGGTTTGTAAGTGTGTGTTTGTGTGTGTGTGTGTGTGTTAATGTGTGTGTATGTTGTGTTTGTGTGTGTGTGTGTGTGTGAAAGTCAAGTCAGAGTCAAGTACAATTTTTATTTCCAAATGGTACATTGAATAAGCAGTACATTTGTTTTTTTCATCTATCTATCAATCAATCAATCAATCAATCAATCAATCTATCTATATCTATCTATCTATCTATCTAAAGCAGTACATTTGCTTTTTTCATCAAGTCATTTATCTCTCTCTCTCTCTGACTGTCTGTCTATCTATCTATGTGTGTGTGCGTGCGTGTGTGCGTGCGCGCGCTCACGCGCGCGCGTATGTGCTGTGCACGCGCGCGCGTGTAAGCGATTTTTTTTATGGACTTACGTTGATGGCAATAGTGAATCAAATTTAAAAAGAAAAACAAATTATGGTGAGTCAAATTGTTCCAGACTTGGTGAATTCCTTGCATGTTCAGCCAAACTTGGTGCCAGACAAACGATGTCACAGCATAATTATAGGGCATTGACCATCACCTGAGGATGTGGAGTTATATGCGTTCTGAAGGGCAGGGTAGCCTAGTGGTTTGAACGTTGAGCTTAGTGATCTGACGGCCCAGGTTCGAGAATATATTTTCCCCCATGACATTAACGCCAGTACCATTGTCACTCCTCTGAAAGTCCTTCGGATGAAATTTCTTTAAAAAAAAATAAAAATTTCTATTTATTAATTTGTTTTATTTTATTTAATTTTTTTCCGTTCCTCGGCTAGAGCTCTGAGACACACAAATAGTAAGATGGAAGGTGGCGGGATGGTTAAGACGCTCGCCTGCCAACAAGTAAACCGTGAGGTTGTGGGTTCGATTCCCAGCCTCGCGCTTTCTTCCCAGTTTGACCCCCCCAAAAATCGAACCGAATGTCAAAGTCCTTCGGATGAGACTATAAACTGAGGCCCCGTGTTCGAACGCACGCAGAACATCTTGCGCACACGTTAAATCCTGTTTCGCTTTTCGAAAGAGTAGGCCATTGTGTGCTTGTGGAAACAGATGACAAAATTTACAAAACCGCATACACACGGGGACTAGATGTAAAAAAAAGCACATGAAAGCTTATTCTATTATCCTCGATATAAAAGAATAAATAAATTTAAAAAAATAAAAATAGATGTTTGCGTATACGACCGTCCCCCCTCCCCTTCCCCCCCCTCCCCCTAACCATTAAGGTATTCGTAGCCGCATTCCGACTCTGATCAAGTTTTGGTGAATATGGGAGCTGTAACTGAAGAACCTAACCCCCCCACCCCCCCAAATAATAATAAAAAAGAATAATAATGTATGGAATTTATATAGCGCTGAATCTAGTAAAGCAACAAATCAAAGCGCTCAGATGACATTTTAAAACAAAACCAAATGTCTGCGTGTGTATGCAGGTTTTGTAAAATGTTGTCCTCTGTTCCCACCCGCACACAATGAACGGCCTACTCTTTCGAACAGCGGAACAGGATTTAACGTGTGTTGCTTTTTTTTTTTTTTTTTTTCCCTCTCCAGGGGCTGGGTCTAACACATCCTTAGCGAGCCAGGTAGGCATCTTAGGAGTGCATTGTTCCCGGCCCAGTCTGGAGGACTTGCGAGTCCTTAACGAACAGCGCGAGCAGGCTCGCTGCTCTGACCGCATGAGAGAGGTCCTGGACAGAGAAGAGCGCAACCGCTCCAAATTCGAAAGGAACAAACAGCAAGGTAAGGACACGGTCTCGGTTTAAGGACGTTCTCGTTGTTTTTTGTTGTTGTTGCTTAGGGGCAGTGATGGAAGTGGTTGGTGGTGGGTGTTTTGTGGGTTGTTGTGTGTGTGTGTTTTGGGGTTGTGTGTGTGTGTGTGTGTGTGTGTGTTTGGGGTGTGTGTGTGTGTGTGTGTGTGTGTGTGTGTGTGTGTGTTTTGGGGCTTTTTGTGTGTTTTTGTTTTTTTTTGTTTTTTCGTAGTGTCCACAAATCCCGTTTTTAGTACAGTTTTGGTTATGTTCCTGCTCATTTGTTAATTTTTTTCTATACTTTTTAAAATTTTAATTAAAAAAAATCTAACTCATATCTTGATTGTAGTGTATTGTACATGAAAGAAAATGCATGTACCTGCTTGCATAGGTACAGACACACAGAGACACAGACAGACAAACATCAGACAGACAAACATGAGAGAGAGAGAGAGAGAGAGAGAGAGAGAGAGAGAGAGAGAGAGAAGAGACAGAGAGACAGAGAGACAGAGAGAACTCGAATATTTTAATAGGTCACACCTAACATCCTACAACTATGCGACAAGCGTAGAGAGTTGAAGAAAAAGAAAAATGAAACAAAAGAAAGAGCAGAACAATATAGGGCAGTCAACAAAAGAATCAGGAAGTCCATGACGGAGGCAAAAGAGAAATGGATCGGTGAACAGTGCCAAGACATTGAAGAGAACATCAAGAAAAACAATAGCAAGAAAGCATATCAGCTGGTGAAAGACCTGACTAGCACGAAACAGAGAAAAGGTTTAACAATCCAAGACAAAAATGGGAAGTGTCTCACTGACGACCAGGATATTCTGAACAGATGGACAGAATACTGCTCCGACCTGTATAACTATAGAACCGCAGGAGATCCAGAAGTCCTTAATGTACCCGAAAGCAAAGACACAGACAGTCACCCTGTCCTCCGAGAAGAAGTGGAAACAGCAGTCAGATCGCTGAAAAAGGGGAAGTCAGCAGGGGCTGACAACATTCCAGCTGAGTTGGTCCAAGCTGGAGGGGAAGCCATGATCAGCGCCCTACTAAGAATCTGCAACAAGATCTGGCAGACAGGAAAATGGCCAACACCATGGACGCAGTCACTCATCATCACCCTCCCAAGAAAGGAAATCTACAACAATGCCATAATTACCGCACAATCAGCCTCATATGTCACCCAAGCAAGGTCATGCTGCAGATAATATTGAATAGACTGAAGCCACAAGCAGAGACCATCATTGCTGAGGAACAAGCAGGTTTCAGAGCAGGGCGCAGCACAACAGAACAGATATTCAACCTCAGAATACTATGTGAGCGGTACCTTCAACATCAACAAGACCTTTACCACGTATTTATCGATTTTAAGAAGGCATTTGACAGGGTGTGGCATGCAGCTTTGTGGGCAACCATGAATTTGTACAGCATCAATGCAAACCTGATCAGAGTCATCAAACAGCTGTACAGCGAGGCCACCAGTGCAGTGTACTACAACAACAACATTGGAGAATGGTTTCGAACAACAGTTGGAGTAAGGCAGGGCTGTCTACTCTCACCCACTCTTTTCAACATCTTCCTTGAGAGAATCATGGCTGATGCACTGGAACATCATGAAGGATCAGTCAGCATCGATGGCAGAACGATCACAAACCTCCGCTTCGCAGATGACATTGATGGAATAGCAGGATCAGAAAAAGAGCTTGCCAGCCTAACAGAACACTTGGATAAGGCCTCCAAAACATACGGCATGGAAAACAGTGCAGAGAAGACCAAACTGATGACTAATAACACCAACGGCATTAGCACTGATATCAGGGTTAATGACCAGAAGCTGGAAACAGTTCAAAGCTTCAAGTACCTGGGAGCCATTGTATCCGACCAGGGATCCAAGCCAGAAGTAGTATGCAGGACTGCACAGACAATAACAGCTTTGCAAAACTAAACACCATCTGGAGAGATAAGAATATCTCACTTATCTCCAAGATCAGACTAATGCGCTCCCTTGTCATATCCATATTTCTGTATGCCTGTGAATCATGGACCCTAAATGCAGATTTGGAGAGAAGAGTACAGGCAGTGGAGATGAGATGCTTTCGGAGACTCCTTGGCATCTCCTACAAAGACCACATAAGCAACGAAAGCGTGCATAACAGAATCCAGCAAACCATTGGACCCTATGAGAACCTTCTAACGATCGTGAAAAAGCGTAAACTTAAGTGGTATGGGCATGTCACAAGATCCCAAGGAATTACAAAGACAGTTTTGCAAGGCACTGTCCAAGGAGGAAGAAGAAGAGGCAGACCAAGGAAGAGCTGGGAGGATAACATCAGTGAATGGACAGGCCTAGAACTCAACAAAACCCTGAGAAGGGCAGAACAGAGAGAGGAATGGAGGGAACTGGTTGCTGAGTCTTTGAGGATGCCCCCACGGTCGTCAGACTACGGGACAGATAGATAGATAGATAGAATTGGAGAGAGAAGAGAGAAGAGAGAGAGAGAGAGAGAGAGAGAGAGAGAGAGAGAGAGAGAGAGAGAGAGAGAGAGAGAGAGAGACAGACAGACAGACAGACACATACATTTTGTGCACACGTTAAAACCCGTTCCGCTTTTCAGAAGAGTAGGCCATTGTGTGCCGGTGGGACAACATTTACAAAACTGCATACACACGGGGAATGGATGTAAAAAAAAAGCACATGAGTGCATATTCCATTATCCTCGAAATAAAAGAATTCAATAAATAAAGGAAAAAAATTCATACACACACACTCATACTACTCACACACTACACTACACTACACACACTCATACTACAAAGACAAACACCAGCCTCCATTATTTCTAAGAAATAATTAATTTAATGATGTTAATTAATCGTCTGTGACAGAAATGGCGGAGGCAGTACAAAAGAGGACCATTCCCAAAGGAACTGCAGTACCGAAGAGAGGTATAGACACCGTTGTCTTTATTTCAGCATTATCACCCCCCCCCCCCCACACACACACACACACACCCCCGTGGGGATAAAGGTAAAGGTGTCCCATACACTATGTGGCGTAGGGGAGCGAGGCGACAGAGACCTCAACTTCTCCAGGGCCCAGCATATTGAGGGCAGAGGCGCCCATCTCCTCTCCCTCGCTGCTTTACCTTCCCTGACCCTAAAGAAGGCAGGTACCCATTTACAGCTGGGTGAACTCGGGGAACTGTACAGAAGCCAAGGCGTGCAAATGGTCACCCATCCATGTGGTAACCACGCTCGACGCTGGTTAACTTTTAGCTGGGGAAAAGCGAGTGCTTCCGATCATTGAGCTATCCCGTCCCTATAAATATCCGTCAATAATAAAAAATGGAATTTATATAGCGCTATATCTTGCAAAGGCAAATCAAAGCGCTTGCTCTCATCTCATTCTTATACAGTTATGCAAGCGAGAACAATTAATAGTCCTAACAAGTCCAAATGTGCACACATATACACGCGCGCACGCACGTACGCGCGCGCGCACACACACACACAGGTTATACACTTTGGCAAGGTGATGAGATTTCGGCTGTTGAAAACGGGGAAAGCTGTGAGATGAAACAGGAGAGGAAAATCTTATGTTTGAAATAAATATGTCTTGTGGCTGGATTTAAAAGTGTCACAAGGAGGCTTTTGGCAAAGAGAGAGAGGGAGGTCATTCCAGATCGATGGACTACAAATAGAGAAAGAGCGACGGCCGACGGTGGATTGTCAGTATAAACAGCATCCCCACCTTCTGGAAATTATGTGCTAGCAACCCCTTTTCTATCCCACTCTTCCTGCCTGTCAGTATAAACAGCATCACCACCTTAATTCTATTCTAAGAATCCCCTTTTTTCTATCCCTCTCTTTGTTTCTGCCTTGTTCCTTTTCTTCCTGTTACCCTCTTCTTCTTGTCTATTTTCTGCCTTCTTGGTCCATTCTCCTGCCTTTTTTTTCCCTCCCAGAAAGACTTAAAAGATAACAATTCTGTCCCATGCTGAAGTCGGATGTGCTGGGCCTGACTTGTCAGGCGCTTAACGGCAGCGCAACGCATTTTCGCTCATATGACAAACAACAGTAGTTGTTGTCTGAGTGTTTAACGAAGAAGAAGAATATATATATATACTGACACCGTTTTTCTTATTTCAAGTACACACGCATGTGTACTTGTGGACACACACAGACACACAGGCACACACACACACACACACACACACCCACACACAGGCACACACACACACACATACACACACACACAAAGATACACAAAGACACACACACACGAGTTGTGCTACGTATCTTCTGTTTCAGATGACGGCACAGGCCAAAGCAAACCGCCATAAGACTGTCTACACCAGCACTCATGTCTACACCAGTAATCCTGTCTACACCAGCAATCCTGTCTACACCAGTAATCCTGTTTACATCATCAATTCTGTCTACACCATAAATTCTGATACACCAACGCCAGTAATCCTGTCTACACCAGTAATTCTGATACACCAACGCCAGTAATCCTGTCTACACCAGTAATCCTGTCTTCACCAACACCAGTAATCCTGTTTACACCAATAATCCTGCCTATACCAGTAATCCTGAAAACACCAATAATCCTGCCTCTACCAATAATCCCGTTTAATAAACAATCCTGCCATTACCAATAATCCTGTTTACACCAATAATCCTGCCTATACCAATAATCCTGTGTACAACAGTAATTCTGCCTATACAAGTAATCCTGTGTACAACAGTAATTCTGCCTATACAAGTAATCCTGTCTACACCAGTAATCCTGCTTATACCAGTAATCCTGTCTACAACAGTAATCCTGCCTATACTAGTTATCCTGTCAACAACAGTAATGCTGTCTACAACAATAATCCTGCCTATACCAATGATCCTGTCTAACTAGTAGTCTTGTCTACAGCAGTAATCCTACCTAAACTAATCCTCACTGTCTACACCAACAACCCTCACTGTCTATACCAACAGTCCTCACTGTTATACCAACAATCTTCATCAATTTTACACCTTGAATCCTCATTAACCCACCCCACCCACCCCCCAAAAGGGAAAAAATCATACTAAGTCCATTTGTTTCACTGAAGGTAACAGCACACACTTATTTCTTTTAAGCTGCTATCACTATTGAAACGACATTTGACTGTAAAGAACTTACATACCTACCTACTTACCTAACTAACTAATCAACCAACGAATATGTTTTGAGCTTCTTCTTTTTTGTGTACATTATTTATCCTTGAAAATGTTCTCAGTATTGTGTTAAAGGTTCCGAAATAAAAGTCCTCTTTCTGGATCGACAAAAATGTTATGTGTAAAGTGTGACGGGTGAAAGAATTGTTTGATATTTTGGATTTGAGCAAGCATGTTTAATTTTAAGCTGAGATCTTGTTGAGCATGTTCACTGCGTATGTGATGAAGATTCTATTGGTTCATCCTTTTAGTCATGTTCCAGAGTAAAATCAATAGTTCCCCCCCCCCCCCCCCCCTCACTCGCGTGGGAATGCCCTAAACCACACACACACACACACACACACACACACACACACACACACACACACACACAAAGTCCTTCGGATGAGACTGTAAACTATGCGGTTTTGTAAAGTTTGTCATTCGTTCCCACCGGCACACAGTGGCCTACTCTTCCCAAAAGCGGAACGGGTTTTAACGTGTGCGCAAGATGTTCTCCGTGCGTTTGCACAAGGGATCTCTGTTTATGGTCTCATCCGAAGGACTTTGGGGGAGAGTGAAGTCGGCACTGATGTTTAACTCCAAAGGAAAAATCATCTTGAACGAGATTCGAACCCGGGTAAGCAGATCAAGAAAGCGTCACTCTTAACCACCAGGCTATCCCGTCCCGTGTGTGTGTGTGTGTGTGTGTGTGTGCGTATGTGCGTACGCGATTGCATGTGTGTGTATGTGTGCGTGTGTGCGTGCGTGTGTCAATCGATTTTCTTTCAAAAGCACTAAGTACATACAACACTCAGCCTTACTGGACCCGAAATGTTAATCGACTTTACATATACTGCGTTATTGTTTTGTATTGTATTGTATTGCATTGTATTGTATACCGCTTTAAGTCACGGCAGATTTCTCTGCATGAAATTCGGGATGCTCTTTCCGGGGAGAGCGCCTCACCACAAGAGCAGCGCCACCCATTATTACAATTTTTTTCATGCCTGTTTGTGTATTTGTTTCCCTATCAGAGTAGCTTTCTTTCTACAGAATTTTGCCAGCGACAACTCTCTTGATGCCGCGGGTTCTTTTACGCGCAATAAATGCGTGTCGCACACGGGTAAAAAAAAAAAAAGGTAAAGGAGTCCCATAACCTATAAGGTCGTAGGGGAGCGAGGCGTCAGAGACCTCACTTCTCTAGGGCCAGCATATTGAGGGTGGCGCCCATCTCCTCTCCCTCGCTGCTTTACCTTCCCTGACCCTAAAGAGGGCAGGTACCCATTTACACACGGGACCTCGGTTTATTGTCTCATCTGAAAGACTAACACCCAGACCATTACTCTCAGTCTAGTGGGTGAGGGGTGGAGATGGAGTTTCGGGCACAAACGGAGATCAAACCCCACTCACTTTGAACAAGGAACTGTCGCTTTTGTAGGTATGTGCGTTACCTCTAGGCCACCGATTCACCGTTTCTTCGTCTTCGTCGAACGCTCAGACAGCAACTATTGTTGTCTGGCATATGAGCAAAAACGTGTTTCGCTGCCGTTAAGCGCCTGACATTGAACGATGTTTTGATAGCATGATAAACATAAGATACCCACTCAAGTAGTATACACTGATGAAATTTGTTTCATAGCCCTCAAAAGAACCACGTTATTATGTACTAATGTCAGCTGTATCACAACCACAACAAAACCATAGTATTATTGTTATTATCATTATTATTATATAGGTGAAAGTTTCATACTGATGTAAAGTGTATCACAGCCACAACAAAACAATAGTATGTTATACAGGTGAAAGTTTCATACTGACATATCAAGTTGTATTAAGTTGTAAGCACACAAGTGCCTATTCCATTATCCTCGATATAAAAGAATGAAATAAAACAAATAAAAAGTATCACAACGACAACAGAACCACAGTATTTTATACTGGCGAAAGTTCCATACTGATGTAACCTGTATCACAACCACAACAAAACAATAATATTTTATACCAGTGAAAGCTTTTTTTTTATAACCACAAAACTACAGTATTATAACTATACGGGACGGGATATCTCAGTGGTCAGAGCACTCGCTTTCCCCCAGCTAAGGTTAAGCAGCATCGAACGTGGTTACCAAGTGAATGGGTGACAGTTTGGGGCACCTTGCTTCAGTATAGTCCCCCAGTTCACCCAGTTGTAAATAGGTACCTGCCTCTTTAGGGTCAGGGAAGGTGAAGCAGCGAGGGAGAGGAGATGGGCGCCGCCCTCAATATGCTGGTCCCTGGAGAAGCTGAGGTCTCGGATGCTTCGCTCTCCTACGACCACATAGGTTATGGGGACACTTACCACAAAATCTGCGGTATTATGTATTGATGGCAGTTTTTTCATAACCACAAAAACTATAATATATATAGTAATAAAAGTTGTTTCTTTACAACAAAACTACAGCATTGTGTATTGATGACAGTTTTTTTCTTCACAATCACAAAAACTGCAGTATATAATCATAGTAATAAAAGTTATTTCTTCACAGGAAAATAGCAGTACTATTTACTGGTGAAAGTTGATTCATGACATCAAAGACTGCAGTTTTATATGCTGATGAAAGTTGTTCTATAATCACAAAAAGTACAGAATTGTATTATCCTGATGACAGCTATTTCATTACCACAGAAATAACTACAGCAATATATACTGATGAAAGCTGTTTCGTTGTCGTAAGAATCATATAATAAACAATATATTGTTGATCATGTCACATTGATATATATATATATATATCTCTATTTATCTCTCTCCATGTATATATATATATATATCTATTTCTCTATTTATCTCTCTCCATGTATATATATATATATATATATATATATATATATATATATATATATATATATATATATTATATATATATATATATATATTATAATGTATAAGTTATTTCTACCTCTACTTACCTACCTACCTACCTACCTACCTACTTACCTACCTGTCTGCCTACCTACCTACCTACCTACCTGCCTGCCTGCCTACCTACATCTATCTATCTATCTATCTATCTATCTATCTATCTATCTATCTATCTATCTATCTATCTATCTATCTATCTATCTATCTATCTATCTATCTATATTACATAGATTAAGACCACTGAGATTCAATTCTGACGTTACTACAATACTATAAAAGTTTAGATGTATATAAATATCACAGTATATTGTGTTGTTGACATTTGTCACACACACACACACACACACACACAAACACACACACACACACACACACACACACACACACACACTGATTAATACATTGACATTTCCATCTAACGCCGCTGGCAAAAACTAAAAAAACCTCTCTTTTCATATACAGGATGTCAAACTCCTATTACTGGTTAATATTCATATTATCAACATGATTATTAACAACCGCATCACAAGTTGGTGAAATATGCAATAACAACCAACACATCAGCCATCACATCATGTTGTTGACATATGTGACAACACTGTACATAAAATTACACACCACTGACAACATTACAAGTTCAGATCATTTTGGTCATTCAGTAAACTGCTCTTTAAGATAAATGCTGCATTTGTTGAAACAACCGTGAATAAAACACAATTTGTCAACTATACATCTGTGTACTTTTCCACTTTTGGGGGGTCTGTCTTTTTTCCAGTTTGTTTGATAGTATTTATCTTGATTTGAATGTGATATATCGATAGTCTAAATATACAGAATAATATGTATCACTGTTTCTCAAATATGTAAAATTGCTTGACTGCTAAGCAAAAATAAAATCATTAAAGATATTAACAAAAATACACATTGATCTTAAAACAGTGTACACGCAAACTCACAGAAAAGAACAGACTATCAAGAAAATTTTTTTTACTAGGGATGTGCTTTTTCTTCTTTTTTTGAGTGTGGTCTATCATGCAATGTCCGGTTCCCTCTTGGATGGGTGACCGTTTGCGCGCCTTGGCTTCAGTACAGTCCCCTAGTTCACCCAAGCTGTAAGTGGGTACCTGCCCTCTACCCATTTTAGAGCACTGTAAGACTTTGAAGCGTCACCAACCATATTTTAGGACTGGTTTATTTCACCTTCTTGGAGAACACTTCTTTACACACGATGCATCAGGGTTCTCAAAACATGCTTCGCCTGCACGAGTTGTATCAACCATCTGTGTAGATTACCCAGTAGGGATGCTGGGAGGGGGCCTGCCAGTATAAATAGCACCCCCCACCTTCTGGAAATTCTATGCTAGGAATTCCCTCTTTTCTATCCCTCTCTTTGTTTCTGCCTTGTTCCTTATCTTCCTGTCGCCTCCTTCTCTTGTCTATTTTCTGCCTTCTTGGTCCATTCTCCTGCCTTTTTCCCCCCGGAAAGACTTAGAATATAACAATTCTCTCCCATGCTGAAGTCGGATGCACTGGGCCTGACTTGTCAGGCACTTAATGCCAGTGCAACGCATTTTCATTCATATAACAGTCAACAATAGTTGCTGTCTGAGCGTGCGACGATGAAGAAGAAGAAGAAGAAGAAATCTGGGTCGATGAGAATTCTGTCCTCTGTGTTCTCCTAACACATTTTCTTAACATTGTTGATATCTTTCTCACTTAACAAACCTTATAATATCACTTAGGCACAAAATTGGCATCCTCATAACACATAAATTTTGCTCAGATCAGAAATCGTCACCATCTGTATCGTCACGAAACACATTTTTTTCCCCCCCCGATCAGGAATGGTCACGTTGATGACAATGAAGAGGAAGCGCCATCATCACTGATGATCACCGTAATCCGAGAAGACCAAGTACTTTCTCAGGGGCAGAGGCAACGGGAGGGCTTGTATACACTCCTGGCGTTTCTTGTTGCTGAAGTGGAAGCGACTTAATACAAGCAGACGACACAACGACAACAGCGTGCGAGGGGTTGTGGCCAACGTCTTCATCAGCTCAATGTTCTTTCCTACACTGTCCGTCAGTTTCGCGTACAGCTGCAACCATTGATCGGAATCGACGTGTCGCTGGTGCATGGGTTTCAGAAACTTCTCGTAGAGAGTTCGGTCCTCGCGTTCGTCGAGGTCTCTGAGCTTCGAAAGCTGAGTGATGAGGGTGGAGAGATCCCCACGAGACGTGGATCCCGAGTCAAACAGCAGGAGAAGCACCTCCTGGGGCAAGTCGCGCAGCGCTGCGCACAGCAGCGGGGAAGTGATAGCGCTGCGCTGCATGAAGTCGCAGTGGAAGTAGCTAGGTGGTTTGGAGAGCCGCCACATCCTTATGACGTGTCGATGATGTCCGAGGGTAAGGAGTCCTGATTGCCGGCCAGTGGTGGCTGGAGTGAGCTGAAGCCCAGTTTGCAGCACTCTGTCACCATCTCCTGAGGGTGGCGTTTGTTCAGCACGGCGTACACCAGCGCCGTCTGTCCCGTCTCCGTCACAGCCAAGGGGTCCACCTGTCTGACCAGCAGGTCCTCCATGCCGTCCCACCTGTCAGAGGCGCAGAGCGCGTGGAGAGTCGTCTCCCCTCTCTCGTTCACTCCCTTCTTCTGCTCGGGACACCACATGACGGTGAACTGGATGACGTCCCCTTGCCGCCGGTCAATCAGAGCCTGCAGCGGGGTGAGGCTTTGGCTTTTGTGTTCGCTCCACTTGGCCGGTAAGTGTATGCTACCGCCGTACTTGATCACAAACTTCGCCGCCTGGCTTTGGTCGTGAGATATGAGCCTGTTGAGCACGCTGACGCCGTCCTTGTCAACCATGTTGGGCCGACCTTCCCGGAAGACGATCTCCTCCACTGCCTTCCACTCTTTCTTTCTGGCCTCCCTGTGAAGCGGGGTCTCCCCGTTCTCATCCTCCATGTTGATGTCGGCGCCCAGAACCTGACAGTGGTCCACCACGTCCCACAGGTGCTGCTCGATGGCTTCCAGAAAAGCCAGGTCGCGCTGGTGTTGTCCCGGGTCATCCTTCTCCTCCACCAGAGGCTTCACGGCCTGCCAGACATCGCGACTGATGGCGTGGTGGAAGAGTCTGACCCGGGTCTCTACAGGCATCGGCTCCTGGTTCGCCATGGTGGCGAGGCAATGCCAGAACAACACCCCCTCTCTCCTCTGGAAGGCACACTGCATCACCTGGTGTCTCACAGCATCGTCCGCACCGTACTCCATCACCCTGGCCACCAGCGTCCACTGGTTCCTCTCCAGCAGTTCTGGCAGAGCCTCCAGACACAGGCGGACGTCCACGCCGATCTCCAGCAGCTTTCTGCACACCCCCCACTGCCGCTGGCTGACCATCTGAGGAAACAGCCAGTCTCGTTCCACTTGGTTCATCCCCAGCCTCACCAGGTGCATTAAGATGTGCCACTGTCGTTTCTCTATCACCGTGTGCAAGACCCGAGAGAAGAACTCTTCTGTGGGCTCGTGCAGAATGTTGAATAGCACGCTGCCCCACAAACACGACTGCAGACTCTTTTCAGGACGCTCCACGGCGTTCTTTACGAAACGAAGTCGCAGTTTGATCAGCTTTTCACAGCGTCGTTCGAACACAGATCTGTCTCCCTTGGGCGTTTTCCTCAGATTATTAGAGACCCAAGTCTCCAAAAGATTGCTGACCTCAGTGACGTCCCCTCCCCTCTCCACCATCTGCAGCACCGTGTCCCAATCGCCGTACTTGGCCACTATGTAGCAAGCATGCATGTGCTCCTGCATGGTCAGTCCGTGATCAGCCAGAAGCAAGTACACCTGCCACTGCTTCTCTCTGAAGGCCTCCTTCATGGCCCAGTCACGCTGATCGTCATGCAGGGAGTGGTCTGCCCACTGCCGGACAATACCCCACTGCTTCTGCTCCACAGCCGCTTTGAACAGCTGTCGGCGGTCATGTTCCCACACGTGAGACATACAGGCCTGGCTGAGGACGTCCCATCTCCTGTCATGCAGCATCACTTGGAGCGCTGCACTTTGCAGTTGAGGGAACAGAGGGAACACTGCCAGTATCACGAGTAAAATGGAGTCGTCGTTCTCTCCGTGCCTGTTGGCGTAGTACAGGTTTAGACCCTGCAGGAAATGGAGGAGAAACTGGGGATCAGATTTGTGAGCGTCTGCTATTTCGGTGAAGACCGCCATCCATTTTACTTTGTCCTTGATGCCTCCCAAAGTCTGGACCTTTGCCTGCTTTTTTCTCTTGGTGACTTTCGGTACGTTGCGTTTGTTGCAGTCTGCATTGTCTCGAATGCAGTCAGTGATGCGAGTGTAGACATCAGAAACGCACTCCTTAGTGCTCTCTGCGATGTCTGAGTATTCTAATTCCTCACTACACAGCACACAGCACAGAGTGTGTAGCAGTGCCAGTATCAGGGACTGACACAGCTCCTGTTGACTCGAAGCTTCGTGAGCAAGGTCAGAGCTGATCCTTAACACAGAATGATGGTGGGACCCAACTCGTATTTTCTGGCTCACATTTTTCACCAGATCCAATGCCAGCGATGCGTCCAAACGGCAGTGGAGGATCAGATTCCAGAACTGTGTGTCTCGAGTCTTGACATCCTGCTGTGGTGTCATCCATGTGAGCAGAGCATCGTGGATGGTGTTGTACAGCACGTGCTTTGTGCATACCCATTTCCTGTTGGCCACAAGGTCGTGGAACGTGTCCACAATGTCCTCTTTCCGACAGTGGTGGAGAGTCCAGCGATCAAAGGTGTCATCATCAGTGCGCACCACAGCCTGTTTCACCGCCCACCTGTGCAATGCAGTACCAACACCTCTCTCTAACGCCTTGCCTGCCGACTTCCACAGACCTCGAGACACCAGGTGAGGCAGCACCACTTCCAGATCGTCATCACGACACTGACGTATCATTCGTTGGAAAAAGGTTTCATCACCGGCACGCTGACTAGCCTCCTCCACAACCCACCTATGTTGTGCAGTGCCGACGCCTTTCTCTAACATCTCGGACACTACTGACCACATACCTATCGACATCAGATGGGTGACAATATCTACCAGATGCTCTTGATGACAATGAGGCAATATTTCCAAATATAAATCAAACCCATCAGCGTGAGCGTGTACACAGGCCTGTTTTATTGCCCATTTGTGTTGTGCAGGGCTGACACCTTGCTTCAACACTTTGCCGACTGCCTTCCACTTATGCCATGATACCAGGTGAGTCAAAACGTAGTTCAGGTCCGTGTGGTGACACTGGGGTAGTATGTATGTCACAAAGTCATGAGGCTTTGCATGCTTCAGAGCCTGTTTTACAGCCCACCTGTGTGGCATCACTCCAACACCTCGCTCTAACACCTCCCTGACGGACCACCACAGGCCACGCGACACCAGGTGGGTCACCACATCTGCCAGGTCCTCCTCGTGACACTGTGGTAAAATGTAGCCGATGACATCCTCCTCATCGTCAGCAAGCCGACTGGCCTGAAGCACGGCCCACCTGGACAATGCTCTGCCGAGGCCACGCTTCAAAAACCTGCCAACAGCTCTCCACACACCTCTCGACACTAGCTGGTGCAGAATACGTTGCCTGATACTGAAGTCACTGTTTGGACAGATGCGGACAGGTTCCCACAAGCCTCGTGTCGCCATGCGAGTCATCGTCTCTTCCAGGTCACCTTCTGCACAGTGATGCAGCATGGAGTCCAGAAACACCTCTTCAGGGGCACGTTTACCGGCCTCATACACCGCCCACCTGTGTTGTGTGGAACTGATGCCGCGTTGTAACACCTTGTCCACAGTTCTCCAAAACCCCCGTGACACCAGGGGAGTGATGACCACTTGCAGCTCGTCATCAGTACAGTGAGGCAATACGTCAGCCAGGATGTCAGCATCTTCAGCACGTTGACAGGCCTGTGTCACGGCCCACCTGTGTTGTGTCACACTAACGCCTCGCTCCAACACCTTGCCCGCCAGTGTCCACAAACCCCGAGAGACCAGGTGGGTCAGTATGAGCTCCAAGTCCTGGCTTTGACAGCGGGGTAATATGTCAATCAAAAGATAAGACTTGTCAGCATGTTTTCCAGCCTGTTCCACAGTCCACCTTTGTTGTTCAGAGCTAACACCTTGCTCTAACGCCTTGCCGACTGACATCCACAGACCCCGTGAGGCCAGGTGGGTCACTACCTCATCCAGCTCCTCACCATGACATGCAGGCACAATGTAGTGAAATAAATCTACATCACTGGCATGTTTACTGGCCTCTACCATGGCCCACCTGTGTTGCTCACTACTGATGTCACGCTGCACGAACCTGGTTACGGCCTCCCATAAACCTCGACACACTAGCTGTGACAGAACATGTTGCGTGACACCGACATCACCAGACGTGACACCGCCGACAGGTTTCCACAAACCCTGAGAGGCCATGAGTGTTGACACGTGTTGAAGCTCCTGCTCCGTGCAGTAGTGTAGGATGTGCTTAGCAAAGTCCTCCTCGGTGCAGTACTTCAGGGCTTCTTGAATAACCCTTGTGTGATGCCCGCCACCTCTGCTCACCTTCTGCTGCAAGAGAAGGTCCACACAGGTCCACAGACGCCTTCTGAAGAGATGGGTGAAGACCCAGTCTGGCTGGTCTTTAGCGCACACCTGCAGAATCTCCGCCATGTCCTTGTCTGGGGCAGTCACCACTGTCTTCCTGACCAGCCACTGGCGCAGTTCCTTGCTGCAGTCATCGCTCTGAATGGCAGTGACCACCTCGCTCCACCGTGAGCCTTTGACGGCCTCTCTCAGCTCCTGGCTGATGTCGCCTTGCCGCTGTTTACCGGTGGAGGCCATGGTGATACGCTGTGAAACACAGATAAAAGAGTGTAGGAAACAGACAGGCGTGTTGCTGTGTACTAGTAGACAGACACACGTGTCGCTCGATAGCTGAACTGGTCAGAGCTAGGACTGCAGCTTGATGGTATCTGCCTGTGGGGTTACTGCAACAAAGTAGCTTAGTGTTACAGCGTAGGACTCGCGACCTGAATGGTTTTGTGAGTGTGGTTTGTTTTTTTGGTTTTCTTGTCTGGGGGCAAGGGCTACGAGGTCCACCAAAGATGAGATTTTTGTGTAACGACCGTTTTTGCTCCACCATTAAGGTAGCCGCATTCCGACTTTGGGGATGATATCTAAACACGACACCAATGTCGATGTGTTTTTAACAAAGAAAGAAAATGTCATCCCTTCTTACCAACACGCATGACCTACTCTTTCGAATGTGGAATGGGTTTTAATGTGTGCGCAAGATGTTCTGCGTACGTTTGCTCAACGGACCACGGTTTATAGTCTCATCTGAAGGATTTTCGGGGGGGAGAGAGGAGTCAGTACTGATGTTAACTCTGGGGGTGGAGGGGGGAATCCCCATTGAACGGGCGTCTTGGTGGTGGCTCAAACCTGGGCTTGAACCTGGACCATCAAGTTGTGAGCGCAACACTCTAACCACTAGACTTTCCCACCCCCTTGACCAGAATGTAATCTAAAAGCACTGGTTTCAGTCACTGTTGCTTTTGGAATATTATTCATGGTGTTTTTTTTCATTTAACGTAAAATTGGTTTAAAAAACAACAACCTGGATTAGTGATAGTTCCCATGATGTATTGGCTTATTGAATTTTTTAAAAAGATAATGTGACAGATATGAGATGGTGTCTCAAATTGTTACAATATCTACTTTTGTTTCCATTGCTATTGTTTTTGCTGTACCTACCTACCTGCCTATCCATCCATCCGTCTATCTATCTATCTATCTATCTATCTATCTATCTATCTATCTGTCTGTCTGTCTGTCTGTCTGTCTGTCATCTATCTATCTATCTATCTATCTGCACAGAGAGACAGAGATGGAGAGAGACAGAGATGGAGAGAAACAGAGACAAAGAGAGAGAGAGAAAGAGTGTGTATGAGAGAGAGAGAGAGAGGGGGGGTGGTGGAGGCTTTTTTTCCCCCCAGACCTGCCAGGTCAACTTGAAAGGCAGACCTGCTGGTGTCTTAATTATCTTCCTGTAAATAGACGTGCAGAAGATCAAATAATAATGCACGTTAAAGATCCCGAAATTCATGTCAGCGTTCGGTAGGTTTCGGAAACACGAACATACCCAGCATACAACCCCGAAGTCGAAATGCAGCAACCTTCATGATGGGCAAAAAAATAGTCGCATACTCAAAATCTTATCATTGGTGAACCTCGGAACTCTAACCAAGGAACGAAAAAAGCGCATAAAATCACACACACACACAGACACACAAATATAAAAAAAAAAATTATGATTTATTCCCCCCCCCCCCCCCCGACTCATTATCACCCATATTATAATAATAATAATGATGATGATGATGATGATGATTATTACCATTATAATCACAGACAGCAATAACATAATTCTTTTTATCATTTGACTCACGAACTACCTTAATGGTTTGTGTGTGTGTGTGTGTGTGTGTGTGTGTGTGTGTGTGTGTGTGTGTGTGTGTGTGTGTGTGTGTTTTATAAAATATGTAGACAGCTTGTAACCATAACTTGACTGCATGCACACGCGCACAAACATGCTTACATGGACGTTACCCACACATGCTTCCTGATTTCTTATTTTTTATTTCTTTTTTATTTATTCTTTTATATCGAGGATAATGGAATAAGCACTCATGCGCTTTTTTACATCAGTCCCCGTGTGTATGCGGTTTTGTAATTTTTGTCATGTTTCCATGCAGAGTGAAGGGACAAGAGAGAGCTGCAACCTCATGGTTTGCATATTTAATATGGTACTATTTTGTTTTTTTGGGTGCAAGCATGCCACAGCCTGTTTTGCCATAATGTTGCCTTGTATTGCCATGGTATATTATACCTCTTTGTTATCGTTTTCATTTATTTCATTTTCATTTATACCACTTTAAGTCACGAGATTTCTCTGCGTGAAATTTGGGCTGCTCTCCCCGAGGAAAGCGCGTCGCCACAAGAGCAGCGCCACCCTTTTTTGTGGATTTTTTTTGGTCTGCAACTGTATTTGTTTCCCTATCAGAGTGGCGTTTTTCTAAGAATTTTGCCAGGGACAGCTATCTTGTTGCCGTGGGTTCTTTTACGTGCGCTGAATAATTGTGTGTAACACACGGGACCCCGGTTTATCGTCTCATCCAAAAGACTAGCGCCCAGACCACCACTCATGGTCTAATGGATGGGGGAAAAGTTTCGGGCCCAAACGGAATTCGAACCACCGCACACTTCCGACCCGGACATTTCGCATTCTAGACAGGCGCGTTACCTCTTCACCACCGATCGTTGTTTGTTTATTTGTTGTTTCTTTGTCTGATACTTTCACAATCTTAAAACACTTACAGTTATCTGACCTTATTTTCCATCTAGTTGACGCAGTTTTGTTCAGCTGCAGCCCATTAAAAGTAAAGGTGTCCCCATAACCTATGTGGTCGTAGGGGAGCGAGGCGTCAGAGACCTCAGCTTCTCTAGGGGCCAGCATATTGAGGGCGGCGCCCATCTCCTCTCCCTCGCTGCTTTACCTTCCCTGACCCTGAAGAGTGCACGACCCCACTTACAGCTGGGTGAACTGGGGGGAACTGTACTGAAACCAAGGCGCGTAAATGGTCACCCATCCACTTAGTAACCACGCTTAACCTTTGCTTGGTTGGGGAAAGCGAGTGCTCTAACCACTGAGCTATCCCGTCCCCGTTGTTGCACATAAATGTTAGAGTACTCCCATAAGCACTCTTGTACTATGTTGTTCTGAACTGATAAAAGTTTGTATATAAAAAAACCCACCCACGCTACCATATTAATCACTCAGTAAAATAGCACCAAGCAAAAACATAACAATTTTTACGTTCGACTCACTAATCATCACCCGTAAAGTCACAGACAGCAACAAAGTCGTGATAGTAAAACCTATGTCTACACAAACCAGGAAACTAAATACCCAGCATGCATTCTGTGTTTCATCTGCGCACTGGATTATACAAAAGTAGTAAAACATCTGCCATGTTCTCCCCCCCCCCCCCCCCCCCCCCCCCGGGTGTGCTGTAGCGTATATGAAATGTCCCCCACGCAATGACCTCTTCTTTTAAGATTTAGCCCCCCTCAAGTTGTCTTCCAGATGTGGCTACAAACTGAGCTCCTGTGAGTCCACTAAAAAAGGGAGAAAAAAGCAAACAAAAAAAAAGCACCGCCACCACCACCAACTCCCCTCACCCTGCACACACACACGACTCGTCTTTCGTAGAAGAGTAGGCTAATCATGGCCGATGGTACAGATGACGTAAAGATACTGAGCATGCAAACGAAGCTCCACTGGCACACCGGGCAACACCGCTTATGGAATATCCCCCCCACTCGTTAAAACGCTTGGTAAAACAACAACCCCAAACCCCAACCAAACAAAAAAACAAAAAACAAACACCAAAAATCTGAACTTGAAAACTGAAACTTGAACATAAACTGAACTATCACTGGGAAAAAATATCGAGAAAGTTGCTTCCTGGATTGAAATCGTCGAACGTGGGGGAAAAAACCAAAACCCATTCCAAAAGAAGAAAGTCAAAGATCAGTCTTTAGAATAAGGTATACTCTTACCTTGATTTTCTTTTGTTCACTGCGTGTCTAATTTACATCCAGATTTCTTTACCATTACAGCAGTAAACTGCACATTAATTAATCGCAGTTTCCATCCTTACAGAAATTATCTCCCTTGTCCTCCAGCTCGCACCCACCCCCCAAAAAATCAATGCGGGAAATCCCGATAATGACTTAGATCAATAAATATAACACTACAATTTTTGGGATAAAACTCGCAAAATTTATGATTGAAATATGAAATCTATAGCAAACGACAGGTCATTAAGTTGATATTATCACGCACACACAAAAATGGTTACAACTAAAAACATAAAACTCTGCCCAGCAAAGATTTGTGGCAAATCCGGGTATCATGCTTCTGTTAATGATCAATAGGGCCTAACCTAACCAAAACTGAAACTGTAGCCAATAGTTTCTTAATTTTAGTACGCATTTCGCCTAATAGTTAAATGAAGGAAAACACTGTAGAAAATCGAAATAAGTTTTCTCCAAATTCCTACCCCCAAAAGTGTTATTATTAAAAAAAAAAAATTATGCTGTTTGGCCGCTAGCATGGGTGTACTGACGGCCATTTTGCTGAGACAATCAAACCGACTCATTGAAGGGTTTTGCAAATCTAAACCAAGCCCATTACTTTTAAAGGCCTTTACACTTTTGTACTGTTACTATTTACAAAAAAGTTGATTGATCCAGTCATTGTTTTATTAGCTTATTTTAAAGAAGAGAAAGAAAACTTACCTCTCCCCTCCACCACTATAAAATGTCGTCTGCCTGTCAGGAGAAGGGAAAGAAGTCGGCGTCAAATAATTGTTATGCGTATTGCGTTTCTCTCCCCTTGACCGTAAAACTGACAGACTTTTCACAAAATTGTGTGCTGTGTGATCTCTCTCTCTCTCTCTCTCTCTCTCTCTCTCTCTCTCTCTCTCTCTCAAAAGATAAAAAAAAAGAAAAGAAAGCAACAGCAGTTTTTGGTATTAAAACAGTCCTGTTTTCTTTCTTTTCTTTTTGATTTTTCTTTTTATTAATAGGGTGTTTATAACATACAACTACACATAAATGCATATTATTGAATAAAAGATTCGACTCGAACATACTATTGGTATTTACGCTACTCTCTCTCTCTCTCTCTCTCTCTCTCTCTCTCTCTCTCTCTCTCTCTCTCTCTCTCTCTCTCTCTCTCTCTCACACACACACACCACACAGAACATCTTGCCCACACGTTAAATCCTGTTCCGCTTTTCGTAAGAGTGGGCCATCGTGTGCCGGTGGGAACAGATGACAGAATTTACAAAACCGCATACACACGGGGACAAGATGTAAAAAAGCACGTAAGTGCTCATTCCATTTTCCTCGATAACAAAAGAATAAAATGAAAAGAATAAAATATATAAATAAAAATAAACACACACACACACACACACACACACACACACACACTCACACACAGATTTCTCTCTTTCACTGGGTAGCACTTAACTCTCTCTGTCCCTCTACCTATGTGTCTGTTTCTCTGCTACCAGTGGGTAAGAACGCCGAACTCGTTATCTGACAGGAACAGAATACAAAGTTCAAATCTCCATTAAGGCGTCCATTCAAGATTTTTTGTTTTTTGCTCCAGAAGTTAACATCAATACTGACGGGATAGCTCAGTGATGAGAGCACTTGCTCTCCCCAAGTACAGAAGGTTAAGCAGTATTGAGCGTGGTTATTTCTTGGACGGGTGACCGTTCGTACTTCTTGGCTTCAGTGCAGTCCCCGAGTTCACCCAGCTGTAAATAGGTACCTTTCCCTCTATAGGGTCAGCGAAGGTCAAGCAGTGAGGGAGAGGAGATGAGGATGAGGAGATGAGGCCCTGCCCTCAATATGCTCCCCCCCCCCCCCCACACACACACACACACATACTTCCCTAGAGAAGCTTCGTCGAACGCTCAGACAGAAACCGTTGTTGTCTGTCATATGTGCGAAAATGCGTTGCGCTGCCATTAAACTCCTGACAAGTCAGGCCCAGCGCATCCGACTTGGGCGTGGGATAGAATTGTTATTTAGTATTTCTGGGAGGGGAAAAAAAGGGAGGAGAATGGACCAAGAAGGCTGAAAAGAGACAGGAAGGAGGTGGTGACAGAAAGAAAAGGAACAAGGCAGAAACGAAGAGAGGGATAGAAAAGAGCGAACTCCTAGCACAGGTGGGGGATGCTATTTATACTGACAGGCCCCTCAACATCCCAATGGGGTACTCCTAGAGAAGCTGAGGTTTCTGACATCTTGCTCTCCAACGACCGCATAGGTTATGGGAATACCTTGACCTTTTTACTGACTCCACTCCCTTGAAAAACCTTTCTGATAATACTGTAAACCGAGGTTCCACGTGAAAACAGATGCGGAACATCTGCTGCGCACATTGAAAATTCGTCTGTCTTTTGTAGAAGAGGCTGGTGGCATTGGTTGACATGGAAATACCCAGCATGCAACCAGCTTCCTGGAGAGCGATGGGCTCCACCAAGTTCAACTTGCTCACGACACACTGCCTGAAAAAAGGTCCCTGCTATGTCCCCATTGACTTCTCAAGGAGTTAAGGGAGAAGTTAAGTCAAGTCCCGGTGCGTTCACCAAGTTGGTACCCCTGATTTCCTGTTTCTAAGGTTTGAGGTCAAGGCCTTATGACATGTTTCATATTTGTTTTTGATATCGCAAAAGTTTGCATTCACTGTAGCTTGTTGTGTTCATAATCATCGTTTAGATATATAGACATTTAACCCATCTTCATTATTTAATTTGAGACTGTCCTCACCACTGCAGTATTTTCCTCTTCTGGATCAGCTTGCGAGAGTAAGATACATGGGACATAATTCTGCCTCGGTATTGTTGCCTCGAAGTTTTTGCCTCCCTTTAATCGACAGCTGCGTTTTTGTCCATTTCTCTGGTGTGTGTGTGTGTGTGTGTGTGTGTGTGTGTGTGTGCGTGCGCGCGCGCGCGCGCGGGCGCGCGCGTCCGTGTGTGTGCGCGTGTGTGTAAGAGAGAGAGAGAGAGAGAGAGAGAGAGAGAGAGAGAGAGAGAGAGAGAGAGAGAGAGAGAGAGAGAGAGAGAGAGAGTGCGTGTGATTTATTAATTTTATTTTATTTATTCTATTCTTTTGTTTCGAGGATAATGGAATAAGCACTCATGTGCTTTTTTTTACATCCAGTCCCCGTGTGTATGCAATTTTGTAAATTCTGTCATCCGTTCCCACCGGCACACAATGGCCTACTCTTCAGAAAAGCGGAACGGGTTTTAACGTGTGCGCAAGAAGTTCTGCGTGCGTTCGCACACGGGACCTCGGTTTATAGTCTCATCCAAAGAAGAAGAAGAAGAAGAAGAAGAAGAAGAGAGAGCGAGAGGAGAGAGAGAAGAGAGAGAGAGAGAGAGAGAGAGAGAGAGAGAGAGAGAGAGAGAGAGAGAGAGAGAGAGAGAGAGAATGGATGAGTGAATGAATGAATGAACAAAGAAACGAACGAGAAAAAACTGATCTTTGATATGCAAGAACAAAGATTTCAGGATAAGCTAAGTCTAAAAAACCAACTGTCTTTGTAGATATACATAAGTCAAAACAATTAATAAAATATGAGAAGATCAAAAAACAAAAGAAAAGCAGAGAGAGAGAGAGAGAGAGAGAGGAGAGGAGAGAAGAGAGAGAGAGAGAGAGAGAGGAGAGAAGAGAGAGAGAGGAGAGAGGAGATGAATGCATGAATGAATGAATGAATGATCTGTATATTCCAAGGGTAACAGAGTAAGTATTCATATATTTTTTTCAGCCGGACCTTGCCCTGGTTAGGGACTGTCAACAAATACATACACAAAACTCCAACTACTACAACAAAATCTCAACCTGAGAGAGAGGAGAGAGAGAGAGAGAGAGAGAGAGAGAGGAGAGAGAGAGAGAGAGGGGGGGGGGGGGGGGCGAGGCAAGGCAAGGCAAGGCAAGGCAAGGTGAGCCTAGGCAAGCCAAGGCAAGGCAAGGCAAAGGAAGGCAACATTTTTTTTTCAAGGATAATAGAAAAGCACCGAATGTTCTTAAACATTTTTTTTGTTAGCACTTATTCGAGTTTAATATCCTAATAATGATAAAAGCATCCAACTACTAAGAATCCTCCTGAACAGACTGAAGCCACTGGTTGAAGAGATCATCAAAGAACAACAGGCAGGATTCAGAGCAGGACGGAGCACAACAGAACAATTTTTCAACCTTAGATATACTGTGAGAAGTACCTGCAACAACAGCAAGATCTTCACCACGCCTTTGTGGACTTGAAGAAGGCGTTCGACAGAGTCTGGTATGCAGCTGTTTGGGCAACCATGAGGCTGTATAACATCAATGCCAACCTGATCATAGCCATAGAATGTCTCTATGACAAGGCAACCAGCGCAGTCTACTATGACAGCAACGTAGGGGAATGGTTTTGAGCCACAGTTGGAGTACGCCAAGGATGTCTGCTCTCTCCTACCCATTTCAAGATCATCTTAGAGAGAATAATGGCTGAGGCACTTGAAAACCATGAGGGAACAGTCAGCAGTCCAACTATCATGAAGAGAAATCTGTCGTGACTGAAAGTGGTAAACAATACAATACAATACAACACAATATCATGCAATACAAAACAAAATGATCCAATACGATGCAATACACCACGCCACTCCACACCATCCTCACCACACCACACCACAACACACCCACACTACATCACATCACACCACACCACATCACACCACACCACATCACATCACACCACATCACACCACACCACATCACATCACGCCACATCACACCACAACAGAATAATATTTCTTGTTTCCGCCAAGTCATCTGTGTGCCTGGAGGTGGCCGGCTCTGCAAACAGAGTGTGGATGCCCAGTGTCTGGAGCAGTGGGGGGCACTGGTAGTCTGTCATGACCACTGTCAGGTATTTTATTTTTCATTTTATTTGTTGTTGTTGTTATGTGCGTTCCCCAGCTTAACACACTGGGGGTCACCCAGAATATGCACTCTGACTCACTCATCCCGCCTGGGAATCATTGTGAGATAGGAAGTACACCGTATGAAAAGTTTGCGTGTATGACTGTTTGTAGATACCTCGCCGTATAGGCAGCCATACTCTGACTTCAGAGGATTTTTTTCTCTTTAAAGGAGAGTGCGGGTTGTTATGTTAAGAGCTTGTCATGGCTGAAGGCAATCTCAGCACAACGTTTTACAACATAACAACATTTTATTGTTAGGCCTTGGCAATTAGCTGACATCAATAACCTGACAGATTTTGGCCTGGGCCATTATTATTATTATTATTATTATCGTTATCATCGTCATCACCATCATCACCATCATCACCACCACCATCACCATCATCATCATCATCATCATCATCATCATCATCATCATCATCAATATTATTATTATTATGATTATTAATTTTCTGTAATTTAATTTTTTTAATTTAATTTTTTTAACCACTGTCAGAATTAGTTCGCCGCGATATGTGAATACAAACGCTCACATATCTACACACGCTTATAGCCATAGCAACTCGAGGCTTGAGCAGCGCACTGCTTACATAGGCTTGTTGATTAAATATCTGGCTGGTAAAAATAGACCCTAAATCGAAAAGCTTCGCTGGGACTGATACAACTTCAGAAAGAACGACAGTGTGTTAAGCGAGCCTCATCTTTAACATTCCCTTTCCGCTTTTATCAAGGATTAAAAAACATTTATTTATTTATTCATTTATTCATTCATTCATTCATTTATTTATTCATTTTAACAGAAGCCGACCAGATGGAATATTCCAAACAAAATGATACAGCCGCTATGGAAATTAAAAACAACAAACAAAACAAAATAAAACACCAACGACAAACAAACAACAAAGAAATAAAACACAATTAAACAAACAAACAAAAAGCAAAACCAAACGAAACAAAACAAAGAAAGACTGAAATTATGTGTAAGGTGCAAATGTATAGAAACATCCAGAAGGAAATTACGAGTGTTCGAATCTATTGTGCAGTGTTCGCGATGTGTTTGTCATTTTTTAAATAATAATAATAATGACGACGACGACAATAATAATAATAATAATAATAAGAATAATAATAATAATTGTGTTGTGCGTTCCCCAGCTTAACACTCTGGGGGGTAACCCAGAA
>CM054158.1:46333873-46338873 GCA_028751875.1 Rapana venosa | reverse complement strand
TTAGGTTTCCCCTTCTTCTTCTATTACAAAAAAAAGTTTAACTTAAGTGAAATGTGTGGCAACCGTTTCATAACAGTACTTTTTTTGCTTCAGTAGCTACTGCTAGTGCTAAGAGCACTTGCGTTATTATTATTATTATTATTAATTATTATTATTATTATTATTATTATTATTAACAATGAGGCACCTCCTCTTGCACAGCATTGAATAATTTATTCATTTATTCCTAGCAACTTACAGACAATCTTGTTGTAGTATGTAGGTATATATAAAACCAGTGTGAAATTTAATTCAGAGAGAGACTTTAGAGAGTTCTAGATTTAGATGCTTGGAGTGCAACGCCTAAAAATTAGTGTGATATGCTCGTGTTTCTCTCTCTCTCTCTCTCTCTCGCTCACGCTCTAATGAATGCCCTATTTCAATATCTTCTTGTTATATGTAACAAGTGTGTGTACCATTTGACAATGTGTAGATGTTTATTTTTATGATTTATTAAGTTTGGTTGTTATTTTTCTTGGTTTGGTTGTTATTCTTGTTGTTGTTGTTTGTTTTTATCTTTTTCTTCTTCTTTTTTTTTTTTTGGTTGGTTGGTTTTTTCTTTTTCTTTTGTTTGTTTGTTTGTTTAGGTTGGTTTTTTTTTAGGGGGGGGGGTGTCTTTAGGGTTTTCTTTTATTTGTTTGTTTTTGTTGTTGGGTTTTCTTTTTTTTCGGGGGGGGGGGGGGGGTTGAAAAGGATTATTTCCCTTTGTTTCTACAGCGTGAGAACATAAGTATTGGGTTATTATTAAGATGTATCCCTACGGGCAGGGACTGGATGTAAAAAAGCACATGAGTGCTTATTCATTATCCACGAAATAAAAGAATTTGTCATTGTCATTGTCTCTCTCTCTCTCTCTCTCTCCTCTCTCTCTCTCTCTCTCTCTCTCTCTCCCCCCCTCTCTCCAGTTCCAGCATTTTATTTTATTTTATTGCCCCATCCTTAAAGACTTGTATACATAAAATGGAATTCATACGTGTTCAAAATAATGAGATGTTCAGGGTGTATAATTATTATTATTATTAAAAAAAAAATTTCTATTATTATTGCTATTATTATTATTATTATTATTTTTTTTTTTTGGGGGGGGGGGAGGTTACCTCGGCTATAGCTCCAAGGTTCACCAATGGTAAAAAAAGGTAAAGGTAAAGGTGTCCCATAACCTATGTGGTCGTAGGGGGGCGAGGCGTCAGAGACATCACTTCTCTAGGGCCAGCATATTGAGGGCGGAGGCGCCCATCTCCTCTCCCTCGCTGCTTTACCTTCCCTGACCCTAAAGAGGGCAGGTACCCATTTACAGCTGGGGGAACTGGGGGAACTGTACTGAAGCCAAAGCGCGCAAACGGTCACCCATCCAAGTGGTAACCTCGCTCGACGCTGCTTAACTTGGCTGGGGGAAAGCGAGTGCTCCGACCACTGAGCTATCCCGTCACCAATGGTGAGATTTTGTATATGCGACAGTTTTTGCCCACCATGAAGGGAGCCACACTCCTTCTTCTTCTTTGGCGAACGCTCAGACAGCAACTATCGTTGTCTGACACATGAGCGAAAACGCGTCGCGCTGCCGTTAAGCGCCTGACAAGTCAGGCCCAGCGCAATCCGACTTCGGCGTGGAAGAGAATTGTTATCTTTTAAGTCTTTTCTTGGAAAAAAGGCAGGAGAATGGACCAAGAATGCAGAAAATAGACATGAATGAGGTGACAGGAAGAAAAGGAACAAGGTAGGAACAAAGAAAGGGATAGAAAAGAGGAAATTCCTAGCACAGTGTTTTCAGAAGGTGGGGATGCTATTTATATTGACGGGTACCAGGCATTCCCATGGGAGAAAGATGCTTTATAACGAAAATTTGCTTGCCTTGATCACCTAAAAGCGTATAGACAACCAAGAACAAACAAACAAAGAAACAATAAAACCCAAACAAAACAAACAAACAAATAAACAAACCAAAAAAAGGGGGTGGGAGGTGGGGTGAGGGGTGGGGGGGGGGGGGGGGGGGTGCGAAGGGGAGTTAAGCTGTCTGCTTGGCAAGGTTAGATATTACACAGTGGAACAGGTAGAGAGTTCCTGACAGTGGAAGCTGTAAAACTTTCTCTGAAGCATTACATGTCTGTCTACTGAAAACGGGAAGAGGTGGGTGGGGGAGGGAAAAGGTAAACACAAAGTATGAATAGATCTATTGCAGAAGAAAAACAGTCATCAAAGACAGTGCATATTATGACTAAAGAAGCCAATTTTGCTTTGGCAGTGAACCTGCATCGGCAACCAGTGAAGCTGCTTCAGTGTGGGTGTGTGATGACATTCTCAGTTTGTTTGTTTGCTTGGCTTCTGCTCCGCCAACTACAAAGCAGAAGCCATAAACAGAGCAGCAACCCACATCATGGTCAGCTTGTATGCTTCCCACAGAGTCGTCTGCTTGACTGACGCCCTGTCCATCTTAAAGGCCTTACAGTCCAACAGAAATACTGACCTGAACGACCTATCCTCCACTCTTGCCTCCGTCACACAGTGGTCCTTCAGTGGATCCCCTCCTTCCACAGCAATGTGCTGGGCATGAGACTGCTGACTGACTCCCTAGCAAAGAAGGGCACAGTGACAAGAGTAGGTGAATAGTTCTGTCCGTTTTTTTCCCTTCTGAAGCCAAGACCATCATCAAAGCCAAGCAGCAAGACAATAAGTAGATAGAGCAACATCTACACTACAACAGGTCAAACACCTACTACTACCTGCTGACACGACGGGAACAGGTACACTGTATATTCAGACTCAGGACAGACCACAACCGCCTAAATAATAAGTACAAAACTCCACACAGGCCACACACACACACAGAGCAGTGCCCTTAGCTTGCCAGGCTGGCAGCTAGACAATAGAACAAGTGCTGTATACAGTCCTGCCCGCTACATGAGGTAGCACTCTGAAAGAGGACCTGGCCTGACTGACCCATACCACCCCAGTGGCCAAGAAGCTCTGTGGAGACTGGGAGAGAGGACCTGCAGCAGAGTACAGCTGCCTTCTATCTATCACAGAGACTGAGCTGCTCATCTGACGAACGTAAAAAGAAAGAATGTTTGTTTGTTTTTTGCTCTTGTACAAGCTTGGAAGACCTGTTTTGTTTATAGCTACTGATTGGCTTTGACAAAATTCCCAACCCTTTCTGCAATGATGCCTTTAAGAAGAATGGTCCTGTTTTGTTTGTTTGCTTGTTGACTTCCTCGTCTGTGAAATCCTATCCTGCTGTTCCCAATACAAGCCGCTGGTGTCAATCTCTCCACCTCAAGCATACCCAGATTCATTATGTCACATCCTCAGAGGCGGGAAGTCCACACGTAGCCCTTCATTGTCAGGCCGCAGTAGGGCCACCATCCAGAGGGGCCCTGCACTGCATGCTGCTGGGTCACTTTGGAGGTGTTCAGTGGTGCCTGTTCTGAGCTAACATATGCAGGACACCATTGCCTTACATCGACGACAGTAACAACCCAGTCGTGGAGCCAGACTGAGTGAAATGCCCACCTGAGGCTGCGACCACCACAACGTCCCTCCAGTGACCTCTCCCGTGAACCTCCAACCCCGAATGGCTGACACAAACTCACCACAGGCACAGAAATGTATGGGGAAACTGAGGTCACCATGAAACCAGAGCAACCGGGGCCACCGAGTCAGAGACCATTTTCTTTTACTGCGTGATGATAAACGACAATGAGGATGCTGCTATGGAAGTGCTTGTGCTTTGAGACCATGTGACAGGGGTGTACTCTAAGCTTCCTATCACAATATATCCTGGTGCCAACCGGGTCCCCCGAGAGATACAGACACTTGCAGTGCTGGTCAGGTAATTTGAGCCACACTCTCAAAATCACACCCATAAAGTGGATGAAACTCGACTGTGTGGCCCAAGATTTCTCAATGAATCCACTCTGGGTAGTAGGAGCCGGGCCAGAGTAAGACAAATCCCTATGACTTTTACGCGATTCAAACCCGCGACTCTCCAGCCCGTAACCCAAGGCGCTTAACCACTGCACTAAGCTGGCTGGTGATAAAAATATTTGAGAGCAGTTAGTATGGATTTTAGAGTCCCTTTTTTTTTTTTAGTAGTTGTTGTGGTAGTAGGGGTATTACCATTTTCCAGGGAAGAAATTGTCGATTAGTACCGGAACACTCACAACCAAGGCAGCCTCTAAACGTTCTTTCTGAATTGATCTGTGGCTGTACCTAACAAGCACTAGTCCCATTTTACTGTTTAGGACCTGGTGTGTGCGGGTGTGACCTTAAATGGTCGGCAGGGTCAAACAGCCAGTGACTAAGATGGAGGGGAAGGGGACATAAATGTCACAGTCAACTTCCTCTCTCAGCTATCTTCTTCTTCATCGTCCCCCCACTGCCCCTTTCCTGGTCAAAGAGGCCAGGCTGTGTGTGATCTCTGATGTTTATTGACCGTTAGACGCCTGATTGATTGGTCTGCTTTATGGTAGGGTGGGATAGCTCAGTGGTCAAAGCACTCGCTTTCCCCCCCAGCGAAGGTTAAGCAAGTATTGAGCGTGGTTACCAGTTGGATGGGTGACCGTTTGCGCGCCTTGGCTTCAGTACAGTACCTCAGTTCACCTAGCTGTAAATGGGTACCTGCCCTCTTTAGGGTCAGGGAAGGTAAAGCAGCGAGGGAGAGGAGATGGGCGCCGCCCTCAATATGCTGGCCCCTCAAGAAGTTGAGGTCTCTGACACCTCGCTCCCCATCGACCACATGGGACACATTTACCTTTACCTTATGGTAGGGCAGACCACCAAGGCCCCAATCAGAAATAATAAGACTGTTTGGAAAGAAAAAGAAACCTCCACATCCGTATTCATAACCACTACCACCACCACCACCCTCACCATCAGTGCCATCCCCACCATCACGGAATCATCACCACCCTCCCTTTAAAAAAAAAAGTGGAGATGGCCGCTATAGCCGTGTGGTTAAGACCGAC
>CM054158.1:46291373-46326373 GCA_028751875.1 Rapana venosa | reverse complement strand
ATTCTTCCCCTGTCTTTCTTTCTTTTTACTTGTCTTTCCTCCTGCTCTCTTTCTTCTTTTCCTCTTTTTCATTATTTCTTTCTTTTTCATACTTTCATTCATTCATTCTTCCTTGCTTTTTTCTTTCCTTCCTTCTTCCTTTCATTTCTTTCTCTTTTTTCTTTGTTTGTTTGTTTGTTTCTTTCTTTTCTTCCCTTTTACTCCTTCTTCCCTTTTATTTTTTTCTTCCTTCCTTTTCTTCTTTTTTTCTTCCCTCTCGTTCTCTCTTCGTTTCTTCTTCTTTTTTTTATTTTTTACTCTCCTCATTTTCTTTCTTTCAATCTTTCTGTCCTATTTTGGTGTAAATAAATATTGAATGTCTGAGATTGTATTAAGAGGCTCTTTGACGATTGAATCAGAAGCAAGGGCAACGTTAATGTGATCAAAGTGGTGGTGGTGGTGGTGGTGGTGGTGGAGGTGGGGGGTGGTGGGGGTGGGGGTTAGGGGGTAGGGGGTAGGAGGTAAGGGAAGCCACCGAGTTTTGTCAGAACTGCTGTTGAAAAGATTGATTGAATCGTCACAGAAGAGCACACGAATGGATGGACGTGTGTGCACACAGACAGACAGACAGACAGACAGACAGACGGATGGATAGATCAGACAGACAGAAGGACAGACAGACAGACAGAAGGACAGGCAGCCAGACACACACATATACTGGAGGGCGAGAGAATGAATGAATGAATGAATGAATGAATGACTGAATGAAGGGATGGATGAATGAATGAATGGTCAGTTTTTGAATGAACAGTTTGCTTTTTTCTTTTGAGAGAGAGAGAGAGAGCGAGAGAGAGAGAGAGAGAGAGAGAGAGAGAGCGAGAGAGAGCGAGAGAGAGAGGGAGAGAGACCCCCCCACAAACACACACACACACAGATAGACAGACTGACAGATAGACAGACAGACAGAAACTCAATCTTTTTCCCCAGCCTGTGTGTGTGTAGTATCTCTTTCTCGCGCCTATCTTTCCTTCTTCTTCTTCTTCTCTTTGCCTTTTTACCGAATTGTCTGCTCCTGCCCCTGGAATGAATGCCTCGCTGGCGTAATAAGCGGGTCTTCCGCCACAATGGCGACCAGAAATGCACATTGCGCATGCCCCGGCGCACGCGCAGACACCTGAAACAGACTCCCCATAAACAGGATCGACATGCTCTTCGTCTGTCTCCCCCCCCCCCCCCCCCCTACCCCTTCCCTCCCCATTCCCAACTCTCTCTCTCTCTCTCTCTCTTTGTCTCTCTCTCTCTCTTTGTCTCTCTCTCTCTCTTTGTCTCTCTCTCTCATTCTCTCTCATTCTCTCTCTCTCTCTCTTTGTCTCTCTCTCTCCCCTCTCTGTCTCTGTCTCTGTCTCTCTCTCTTGTGAAGCTGCCAAGACACTAAGCTCAGAAAGCAGGAAAGGGAGAAAAGGGAAAAGAGAGTGTGTGTGTGTGGGGGGGGTGAGAAGACAATCAGAGGCCAGAGAGAGAGAGAGAGAGAGAGAGAGAGAGAGAGAGAGAGAGAGAGGAGAGAGAGAGAGAGAGAGAAGAGAGAGGGAGAGAGAGAGAGAGGGGGGGGGAGGGGAAGAGAGAGAGAAAGAGAGAGAGAGAGTAGAGAGAGAGAAAGAGAGAGGGAGAGAGAGAGAGAGAGGGAGAGAGAAGAGAAGAGAGACTGGGAGAGAGAGAAAGAGAGAGAGAGAGATAGATAGAGAGAGAAGAGAGAGACAGAGAGAGAGATAGAGACAGACACACTGAGACAGACACAGACACACAGACAGAGACAGACAGACACAAAGAGAGACAGAGAGACAGACAGACACAGAGACAGACAGACACAGACACACAGACACAGACACACACACACACACACACACACGGACACCTCCCTCCCCCCCCCACACCTCCCTCCCCCCCCCCACACACACACGGACAACCCCCCCACCCCTCCACACACACACACACACACACACAGACACACAAACACACAGCGACTACGGGAGCGGAAAAAGTCGCAAGGTGACGGGTTGATATTAATGTAAACAACGAATCGAACCCAAGGCTGATTGCCAACGCAGTCAAGGATGAAGATAATTCCGACGAACCTGGAGCCACCACCACCACCACCGCAGCAGCAGCGGCAGCAGCAGCAGCGAAAAGCCCAAAGCGACCCTCTCCTCTCCCTCTCCCTACCCCTCCCTCTCTCTCCCCCTGTGTCCCTCTTGTGTCTCCTTTCCTTGAAGGTCTCTAAAGGCCTCTCAGGCCGACCCGAGGCCTCCCCTAATAAGTCCAGAGTGAGAGAGTCGGGGCGGGGCCCCTAGTGGCGGCGACTTTCTTTCAGCCCCATCGCCTTGCATTTTCCGCCCGTCTCCCCCCCTGCCATAACCCAGCCGTCAGCCCTTCTTGCTAGGAGTGCTTTCTTCTTCTGGGGGGTGTGGGTGGGGGGGGGGGGGGGGGGGGGGCGTGGGGGTGTGTGTGGGGGTGTGTGTGGGGGGGTTGGGGGGTGTGTGTGGGGGGGTGTGGGGGTAGGGGTTGGGGTAGGGGGTGGGGTAGGGGGTGGGGTAGGGGTAGGGGTTGGGTTGGGTTGTCATTGCATTCCTTGGTACTACTTCTTGATGGCTTGTCCAGTCTCTGTGTGTCCGTGTGTGTGTGTGTGTGTGTGTGTGTGTGTGTGTGTGTGTGTGTGTGTGTGTGTGTGTGTGTGTGTGTCTGTCTGTCTTTCTGTCTGTCTCTCTCTGTCTGTGGGTATGTCTGTGTGTATGTGTGTCTCTGTCTCTCTTTGTCTCTGTCTGTCTGTCTGTCTGTCTCTCTCTGCCAGTGGGAACGGATGACAAAATTGACAAAACTGCATACACACGGGGACTAGATGTAAAAAATAAAGCCCATGAGTGCTTATTCCATTATCCTCGAAATAAAAGAATAAATAATAAATTTTAAAATCAATCTCTCTCTCTCTGTGACTCTCTCTGTCTCTCTCTGTGTCTCTGTTTGTCTCTCTCTATCTCTCTGTATCTGTCTGTCTGTCTTTCTGTCTGTCTGTCTGTCTTTCTGTCTGTCTGTCTGTCTCGTCTTGACAGCTCTTGCAAAAAGCTTTAGAAAGCCAAGTTTGGTCTTAAGGGGATACGGTTGGGGGTTGGGGGTGGGGGTGGGGGGTTGGGGGGGTGGGGATAGAGGGTAAGGGGATGAGGTGGTGGTGAGATAGAGAGCTTAGATTGAATGTGTATTTTTCAGGCTAAAAGATAAGCAGGCGACATTCCTGTTCCTGCCCTCCCTCCTTCCTTCCTTTGTGAATCTCCCCCCTTCCCCCATCACGGACCCCCCACCCCACCCTCACCACACTTCGCTCTCATCCTCTTCTAATACTTACGGCCTAAAGTGGTGTTTGAGCTTTGACAGTGTATGACAACGAGATTTTGAGCTATTCTCTCTCTGTGTCTCTCTGTCTCTGTCTGTCTCTGTCTGGCTCTCTGTCTGTCTGTCTGTCTATCTGTCTGTCTGAACATCTTGCGCACACATTAAATCCTGTTCCGCTTTTCGTAAGAGTAGGCCATTTGTGTGCCGGTGGGAACAGAGTACAGAATTGACAAAACCGCATACACACGGGGACTAGATGTAAAAAAAAAGCACATAAGTGCTTATTCCATTATCCTCGATATAAAAGAATTTAAAAAAAAATGTCTGTCTCAATCTCTCTCTCTCTCTCTCTCTCTCCTCTCTTATCTCTCTCTCTCTCTCTCTCTCTCTCTCTCTCTCTCTCTCTCTCTCTCCTCTCTCTCTTTCTCTCTCTCTCTCTCAATCTCTCTGTGTGTGTATGTGTGCATGCGTGCGTGCGTATATGGTGTGTGTGTGTGTGTGTGTGAGTGTGTGAGTGTGTGTGTGTGTAAGTCTGTCTGTGTCTGATTCTGTCTGTATGACTGTTGCTGTGCTGTCTCCTTAGCTGGTCTTGTCATGCCGGTGGGAACAGATGACAAATTTACAAAACCGCATACAGACGGAGACTGGATGTAAAAAAATCACATAAGTGCTTATTCCATTATCCTCGATATAAAAGAATAAAATAAAATAAATAAATAAATAAAATAAAATGGAAAGGGCTAACCCTTCAATAACTTTTCACCCACCCCAACAACAACAATGACAGGATTAAAAACAAACAAACAAACAAACCAGCAAAAAGCCTAAAATGCCAATCAGCCGATTCATGAAGGAAGGAAGGAAGGAAGGAGGGAGGGAGGACAGGAATAAGAATGTAGCATGCTTATCTTTTAGCCTGAAAACTACACATTCCATCTAGGGTCTCTCTCTCTCTCTCTCTCTGTTTCTCTCTCTCTCTCTCTCTTATCTTTTAGCCTGAAAACTATACATTCAATCCAAGCTCTCTCTCTGTCTCTGTTTCTCTCTCTGTTTCTCTCTCTGTTTCTCTCTCTCTCTCTCTCTCTGTGTCTCTCTCTCTCTGTCTGGCTGGCAGGCTGTCTGTCTGTCTGTCTGTCTTCAGGTCTATCTGTCTGTCTGTTTGTCTCTCTTTCCCTTCTGTCTGTTTTTCCCTCTCTGTCTGTCTGTCTGTCTCTCTCCCACTCTGTCTGTCTGTCTGTGACTGTCTGTCTGTCTGTCTCTTGTTCTCTCTCTCTCTCTCTCCACGATCAGCTGATCTCCCATAATATGTAACGTACTCCTAGCGCACGTAAAAGAACATACAGCAACAAAGGAAGTTATCCCTGACAACATTCTGTCAACAAAAAGTCACAGGGATTCGGCTCGGGGGAGGGGGGGGGGGGCAAGGGGGAGGGGGGGGGGGGGCAGGTGTTATGGTTGAGCGCTTTAGATTTGTTGCTTTACAAGATTCAGCGCTATATAAATTCCATACATTATGATGATGATGATGATGATGATGATGCGCTCTCACCCTCTGACGAACAGGTCGAATATGATACAGAGAAATATCTCCCATGGCTGTACGTGTAAGACTGTAAAAATGATACTGATGATATCAATACAGAAATCAATGGTCGTCATTGGAGTATGCACGAAACGTAGAAAGCCTGTGTATGAACTGACAGCTCCCTCATGGGGATGTTGGGGGGCCTGTCAGTATAAATAGCATCCCCCACCTGCTGGAAATTCTGTGCTAGAAATTTCCTCTTTTCTATCCCTCTCTTTGTTTCTTCTGCCTTGTTCCTTTTCTTCCTGCCCCATCCTCCTTGTCTATTTTTCTACCTTCTTGGTCCATTCTCCTGCCCTTTTTCCCCCCCAGAAAGACTTAAAAAAGATAAAAATTCTCTCTTATGCTGAAGTGGGATGCACTGGGCCTGACTTGTCAGGTGCTTAACGGCAGCGTGACGCATTTTCGCTCATGTAACATGTAACATAGAGGTAACGCGCCTGTCTAGAAAGCGAAAAGTCCTGGTCGGAAGTGTGCGGTGGTTCGAATCCCATTTGGGCCCGAAACTCCCCCCCCCCCCCCTTACCCATTAGACCATGAGTGGTGGTCTGGGCGCTAGTCTTTCGGATGAGACGATAAACCGAGGTCCCGTGTGTTACACAAAATTATTCAGCGCACGTAAAAGAACCCATGGCAACAAGAGAGTTATCCCTGGCAACATTCTTAGAAAAAAAAGCCACTCTGATAGGGAAACAAATACAGCTGCAGACAAAAAAAAGAAAAAAAAGGTGGCGCTGCTCTTGTGGCTACGTGCTCTCCCCGGGAAGAGCAGCCCAAATTTCACGCAGAGAATTCTCGTGACTTAAAGTGGTATAAATAAAAAAAATAAATAAATAAAAATAAATAAATAAATAGTGGCTGTCTGAGCGTTCGACGACGACGACGACGAAGAAGAAGAAGAGGTGGAAGAAGGAGGAGGAGGAGAATTGCGAAGAAGAAGAATTGCGAAGAAGAAGAACTGGCAGTGATAGCGATACTAAATGCTAGAATAATGACAGGCTGGGCCAGACTGAGTTTTAAGCTGTGGTGTAGTGTGGATTTCAGGGGAGAAAATCCCGCCAAACAGACGCCTCAGCGAAGACTCGAACTCATACCCCCAGTCACTGACAGGTCTCAAGTATAAGGTTCTAACCACTACGCTATGGCTTGGCATGAATGGATTTTGAACCATTAAGAAGAAGTTGTTGGTTTAAAAAGAAGAGAGAGAAAAATCCCATACACCCTCTCCCCTATCTCTCCTGCTGCCCTGGCCTGTCAATATTTATTCACTGTGTCTGATCGATGTGTTCTGACCCATAGTTGTCATTCAGATTTTGTTGCTAAAGCATCCCGGAAGTCGGAATGCCGTGACCTTATACAGGCTGCACACCGGTATTAATTTGGGGGTCATATAGTATCTTGTATAGAGTGCGAGTAGAAAAAAATGTTGGTGATTTTCACATATTTTTTTAAGCATGAAAAAATTGGACTGTGCACTTGTTTTTGGGATTGAGGACATAGAGCAATACCAGGTAGTTGGAAATAACCATCACATGAGGATTGCTTGTATTCCTACAGCGTTGACCCCGCGCATCCATATTGAGGTAAGGAAGCTAGCAGACGACAAAGGACTGAGGGGGTACAGTGTTTGCGGAAAAATTAAAAAAATTTTCAAACCTACCAAATTTGTTCACAATCACATGAGTTTTGAGTCAGAGGCTAGTCTTTCACAAAAAGTGGTTTTTATTTCTGTGGATGCCTTAGTACGTGCGGTATGAATATAAGAGTCACACAGAAAAACAGAAGGAAAAGAGTGAATTTTTAATACTGGTGTGCAGCTTAATGGCGGGCGAAAATGCAGTCGCATAGGCAGAAGTCTCACTCTTTGGTAAACCTTGGAACTGAATACTAGCTTGGGAAGGTAAAAACATGTCGCCGTTGTTTTTAAAATTTTTCTGAAGCCCTTATCCTTCGTTGGAGAGGTTCTGATTCTGATGATGGTTTGTTTATTTGCATCAAGCTTTTGCCCATTGCAATGAGTGAGAGAGAAAGAGAGAGAGAGAGAGAGAGAGAGAGAGAGAGACAGAGACAGAGACAGAGAAAGAGGGAAGGAAGGTGGCAGGATGGTTATGACGTTTACCTGCCAACAAGTAAACCGTGAGGTTCTGGGTTCGATTTCCAGCCTCACCCTTTCTTCCCAGTTTGACAAAAAAATCGAACTGAATGTCAAAGTCCTTCGGATGAGACTATAAACCGAGGTCCCGTGTGCGAACGCATGCAGAACATCTTGCGCGCACGTTAAATCCTGTTCCGCTTTTCGAAAGAGTAGGCCATGTGTGCCGGTGGGAACGGATGACAAAATTTACAAAACCGCATACACACGGAGACTAGAGGTAAAAAAGCACATGAGTGCTTATTCCATTATCCTCGATAAAAAAAAGAAGTCATCTGAGCGCTTTGATTTGTTGCTTTACAAGATTCAGCGCTATATAAATTCCATACATTATTATTATTATTATTATTATTATTATTAAGAGGGACAGAGAGATTCAGCCTGCTCCTCAGGGTGAGAGCACGTCACCAAGAGTTTAGCACCCCCTCCCCTCCCCCGCCAGCCCCCTCCCCCCAGCTCCTCCCCTCTCCCCCCCCCCCCCCCCCCCCCCCCCCCCCCCCCCCCCCCCCCCCCCCCCCCCCCCGGCCATTCTTCCTGTTTGTTTGTGACACTTTTTGTTACCTGAAGTCAGGGATAACTCCGTTGTTGCTGAATGTTCTTTTACGTGCGCTAGAAGTAAGTTATTCCCTGTTTGTGATTTTTGATGACATACATTTTGTCAGCAAATAACTCCCTAGTTGCTGCATGTGCTTTTACATGCGCTAGAAGTAAGTTCCTCCCTGTTTGTGACGATTGTCGAGAGAATGTTGTCAGCAAATAGCTCTCTTGTTGCTGTATGTTCTTTTACGTGCGCTACAAGTAAGTTACTGACGGGAGATTTTAGCTTATTACCAATACACAAGCACTCACGTTTCAGTAAAAGGTAAAGGTGTCCCATAACCTATGTGGTCGTTGGGGAGCGAGGTGTCAGAGACCTCAGCTTCTCAAGGGCCCAGCATATTGAGGGTGGCGTCCATCTCCTCTCCCTCGCTGCTTTACCTTCCCTGACCCTAAAGAGGGCAGGTACCCATTTACACCTGGGTGACCTGGGGAAACTGTACTGAAGCGAAGGCACGCAAACAGTCACCCTTCCACTTGGTAACCACACTCAGCACTGCTTAACCTTAGCTTTGGGGGAAAAGCAGAGTGCTCAGACCGCTGAGCTACCCCCGTCCCTAAAATGGACTGGTTCTACACAGGGGACTCGAACCCTCAACCTCTAAGTCGCCCTCTTTGGAGGAGAGCGCTTTACCGCTAGGCCAAGGAGGAGTGACAGCCTGTCAAGTCCTTGTCAATCAGTGTTACCATCTCTACAGAACTTCACAGCCGGGGGGCCCATGCTGGGTCTCCTCTGGACGCTAGGCTCCCGGCTCCCTAGCCGGCTACCTCCCCCTCCCCACTCCCTCTGCCACCCCCCCCCCCCCATCCCTCTCCGCGTAAAGTCTTCTTCTGATATGATGGGCGGCGATTTTTGTCGCACTGGTAACAGTGGGGGTACGGTAATGAGAGGTGAGCTATCACCCATCGCATCTCTCTACTCTCATCATCCACCCATCAAAGATCAACTCCCTCCTCCTCCCCCCCTCATCCTACCCGCACGGTCCCGGTGTAGTGGTGGTGGTGGTGGTGGTGGTGGTGGAAGTTGTGGCACTGGACAGTGGTGGCTCAAGGGAGAGAATCATCGCAGCCCCTAATAATTGTCGGTATGGACTTTGTAAGGGTAAGCGACCCCTTTATGTTAGGCTAGGCGAGGGCGAGGGTTGTTTGTCAGGGTGATGTGTTCATTTAGCTGTCATCTGTCGCGAGCGCGCGTGTGTGTGTATGTGTATGTGTGTGTGTGTGTGTGTGTGGTGTGTGTGTGTGTGTGTGTGTATGTGTATGTGTGTGTGTGTGTGTGTGTGTGTGTGTGTGTAGTTTTTTCCCCCATTTTATTCTTTTATATTTTAGTTTATCCTTTTATATCGAAGATAATGGAATAACCACTTAATATGTTATTATTTTTACATCCAGTCCCCGTGTGTATGCAGTTTTGTCAAGTTTGTCATCTGTTCCTACCACGCACAGATTGACCTACTCTTACGAAAAGCGGAACAGGATTTAACGTGTGCGCAAGATGTTCTGCGTGCGTTCGCACACAGGACCTCGGTTTATAGTCTCATCCGAAGGACTTTGGGGGGGAGAGTGGAGTCTGCACTGATGTTAACTCCAGCTGAAAATATCCCCTTGAACGGGAATCGAACCCGGGTCGTCAGATTGCGAGCGCAATGTTCTGACCACTAGGCTATCCGCCCAATGTGTGTGTGTGTGTGTGTGTGTGTGTGTGCGCGTGCGCGCGTAGGTGTGTGTAGGTGTGTGTGTGTAGGTGTGTGTAGGTGTGTGTAGGTGTGTGTTGTGTGTGTGTGTATGCGTAGGTGTGTGTTGTGTGTGTAGGTGTGTGTAGGTGTGTGTGTCTAGGTGTGTGTTGTGTGTGTTGTTGTTATTTTCGCTTTCTAGGCAGATGCGTTACCTCTCGACCACCGATCCACTGGATCCAGATAATGGACAGAAGGGGGGGGGGGGGGGGGGGGGATGGTCTTTGGGATGTCTTAGGGGCAGACGGTGGAGAGGGACTTCACTCTTACACGCCTACGATGCAATCTAGGTTTAGTTTGGTTCTGATAAAGTCCCAGTGAAGTTGTCCGATTTAGGGGCTGTACTCATCAACCAATCATCAACTTTGAAGTAGTCTTCTTCCCTCTCCCTCTTTCTCTTTTCTTCTCCTCCCTGTCTACTTTGTCGTCGTCATCATCATCATCGTCATTGTCGTCGTCGTCGTCGTCGTTGTCCTCCTCTTTCTGCTCCTCCTTCTTCTTCTGCTTCTTCTTGTTGTAGTTCATGTTCTTCTTCTTGTTCTTGTTCTTCTTGCTCTTGTTCTTGTTCTTGTTGTTCTTGTTCTTCTTGCTCTTGTTTTTCTTGTTGTTCTTGTTGTTCTTGTTCTTCTTGATCTTGTTCTTCTTGTTCTTCTTCTTCTTCTTGTTCTTCTTCTTCTTGTACTGCTGCTGCTCCACCACCACCACCACCACCACCACACCACCACCACCACCACCACCACCACCACCACACACTTTATCCTTCTCCTCCCCCTCTTCTCCTTCTTCTGTCTGTCTGCCTCTCCCCCCCTCCCCCTCTCTCTGTCTCTCTCTGTCTCTGTCTGTCTGTCTGTCTGCCTCTCCCCTCCCCCTCTCTCTGTGTCTCTCTCTGTTCTGACTGTCTGTCTGTCTGTCTGTCTGCCTGCCTATCTGTCTCTCTCTGTCTCTGTCTCTGTCTATCTCTCCCCTCTCCCCCCCCCTCTCTCTCTTTCTCTCCCAGGTTGACAGATGTGCATGATTGATGTGTTATCTCTTTGCTAGAGGCAGACTAGACAGGGATCAGAAAATGGCAGCAGCAGCAGCAGCAGCAGCAGCAGCAGCAGCAGCAGCAGCAGTGGACGTCTGAAGGCTGGCTTTAGGCACCCAGAGCCAGACTCTGTGCTGCCTCCACCACCCTCATCTCCCAGACCCCGCCCTGATTCCTAGGAAGATAGCGCCCCCATTTTCATCTTCAAAGATAGAGGAAGGGCGGACGCACATGCACACAGGCACACACGCTGGCAGACGCGCACACAGACACGTATGCCCACAGGCGCATTCACGCACACACACATACACAGACACACAGACACACACATACACAGACATCCACGCACGCACGCATTCGTCTAATATCACTTAAGTGAACAGACGTAAAAAAAAAAAAATTGAAGTCACACGCATGCATGCGCGCGCACACACAAACATTCACACAGAGGCGCAGTGTGCATGCATGAACCCCCCCCCCCCCCCCCCCACCCCCCCCCACGCGCGCGTACACACACACGTTACACACACTAGTGGGATAGCCCAGTTGTTAGAACATTACGCTCGCAATCTGACGACCAGGGTTCGATTCCCGTTGAAGGGGATATTTTCTCCTGGAGTTAACATCAGTGCAGACTCCACTCTCCCCGAAAGGCCTTCGGATGAGACTATAAACCGAGGTCCCGTGTGCGAACGCACGCACGTAGAACATCTTGAGCACACGTTAAATCCCGTTCCACTTTTCGTAAGAGTAGGCCATTGTGTGCCGGTGGGAACAGATGACAAAATTTGAAAAACTGCATACACACGGGGGCTAGATGTAAAAAAAGCACATGAATGCTTATTCCATTATCCTCGATATAAAAGAATAAAAATTAAAATATACCCCCCCCCACACACACACACACTAACACACACACAACACTCACACACTTGTACTCAAGGGATGGGAAATTCGAAATGTATGTGTGTGTAGAGAGAGAGAGAGAGAGAGAGAGAGGAGAGAGAGAGAGAGAAGAGAGAGAGGAGAGAGAGAAGAGAGAGAGAGAGAGAGAGAGGAGGAGAGAGAGAGAGAGAAGTTTTTTTTTTTTTTTTGGGAGGGGGGGTGCAACCTATGGACAATCCCCTTGTTGCCGAGTGTTCTTTTACATGCACCAAATCTCTTTTGTACCTCTGACTTCAGTTTATCGTCTCATCCGAAAGACTAGCACCCAGAGTATCACTCAGCATCTAGTGGATCGGGGGAAACAAAATCTGGCTCAGGACAGGAATCAAACCCAGGGCCTTTTACTAATTTTCTTGAAGAGCTGAACTAAACTCCCCCTCCTCCCACCCTCCCCCCTCGCTCCAACCCCCCCTCCCCCGAAACTCCCCCCGAACCCCACCCCACCCCCGCCTCAACCAAAAACATGGCATGATATTCTTCCCCTTGCTGTTCTATTGTAAGCTTGTGTTTCCGACATTCATTTCTGAGTAAAGTTGTTTAAACTGAACAGATTATAACAATAAGAGAATTGCTTTGGCACACAATCTCTCGCGCCCCGCCCCCCCCCCCCACCCCCCTACCCCCTACTTACCCACCCCACCCACACACCCACCCACCCTTACCCCTCCAAACGTCCCCGAAGCGAAAATAATACAAGGGTGTCCAAAAAGAAAAGAAAATCGTGGATGGGTAGAAAAGTGGGGTGGTAGGGTAGGGGAGGGGGCGTGATATGGAGAAGGAGAGGGAAGGTTAGGGGTGGTGGTGGTGATGAAGGGGTTGGGAAGGGGTTGGGTGGGGTTGAGGGTATTGTTTCATGGAGGGGGTGCCAAGTGTTGTTGTGAAGATATGACAGACTCATTAGCTTTCCCCCCTCATTATCTTCCAGTCTGGGACAGCCCCCCCCTCGCCTCCGTCTCTTCTCATTAGTTCCTCCCCCCTCTCCCTGCCTCTTCTGTTCTGATCTGTCTGTCCTGTCCTGTCTGTCTGTTTTGTCTGTTTTGTCTGTCCTGTCTGTCCTGTTTTGTCTGTTCTGTTTGTTTTTTCTATCTGTTCTGTTTGTTTTGTCTATCTGTTCTGTTAGTTTTGTCTGTCTGTCTCTGTCCTGTTTTGTCTCTCTGTCTATTTTGTCTGTCTGTCTGTCTTGTCTGTCTTGTCTGTCTGTTCTGTCTGTCAAGTCTGTCCTGTCTGTCCGTCCTGTCTGTCTGTCTTGTCTGTCTGTCATGTCTGTCTGTATGTCTGTCTGTTTTGTCTGTCTGTCTGTCCTGTCTGTTTTGTCTTTCTGTCCTGTCTGTCCGTCCTGTCTGTCTGTCTATTTTGTCTATCTGTCTGTCCTGCCTGTTTTGTCTGCTTTGTCTGTCTGTTTTGTTTGTCTCTCCTGTCTGTCTGTCCTGTCTGTCTGTCTGTCTTGTCTGTCCTGTCTGTTTTTTCTGTCTGTCTGTCCTGTCTGGCTGTTTTGTCTGTCTGTCTGTCTGTCTGCCTGCCTCTCTCTCTCTCTGTGATAAGATGCCCAGTCGTGTCTTGCTTTGGAAGCTATATGATTTTGGTGGTTTTCTTTTTCTTTCTTTGACAATATGTTTGTATCAAATTATCAATGCCACTACTTTCACGCGGCTTGCTCCGATCTCATCCCATATTATATGTATAAACAATCTCATCGTGGCACTGGCAGGTCTGCATATATCTTGACCTGGGACAATGCCCATACTTAACCCGTTCCAGGCTCAGTCAAGATTTGATCCCGCAACCCACGAGGATTAACAGTCATTTGTCTAACCACTGAGCTATGGTGGGTGTTGATGATCCTGGTGATTTCTGTGTGTGTGTGCGTGCGTGCGTGTGTGTGTGTGTGTGTGTGTGGTGTGTGTGTGTGTGGTGTGAGTGTGTGTGTGTGTGTGTGTGTGGTGTGTGAGTGGTGTGTGTGTGTTCGTTTTAACGTCTACCACTAAAAAGTAGTTTTAGACATGTGTGTATGTGTGTGTGCGTGCGAGCACATGCGTGCCTGATCTGCACACACAACACACACACACACACACACACACACACACACACACACACACACACACACACAACACACACACACACAAACACAACACAACACACACACAGACACACACAATCATCCCTACATCACTCGCTCTTTCTCTGTTTCTGGTCCATCAATCTGGAATGACCTCCCTCTCTCCTTTCGCGAGAAGCCTACTTACGACACTTTAAAATTCAGCCTCAAGACATACCTATTTCAAACCTAAGACTTTCCCCTATTGTTTGATCTCATAGTTATCTGCTCTTGCCTTCAATGGCCAAAGTTTCCATCACCCTACTGAAGCATATAACCTCTGTGTGTGTGTGTGTGTGTGTGTGTGTGTGTGTGTGTTTGGGTGCGTGCGCGCGCGCGCGTTTGTGTGTATTCGAATTTGTTAAACTGTTAATCATTGTTGGTTGATAATGTGTGTGAGTGAAATGGATGCAAGCGCTTTGATTGTGTGTTTAATTATTGTTGTGTGTGTTTTGTTATCAACTTTTTTTATACAAGATATGCGCTATATAAATTCCATTTATTATTATTCTCTTGTTTAAAATCAACCTTTCTGCTCCTAAAACAGTTAACAAAGAAAATACCACCCCCTACAACCCCACCCCCACCCACCCCCACCCCTTACCCCTTTTCCTCCTCCCCCCACCCCCACGCACCCCCCCCACCTCCACCCCCCCCCCCCCCCCCCCCCCCAGCCAAAATCATAATCGGCTTTCAAAAACTACACAGTGTCAAACGGCTGTTCAACTTACGTCACCCCACAGGTTCAACCCTTTACTTTTGTGCCACACACACACACCACGCACACACACACACAGACACACACAGAACACACACACACACAACACATACACACACACGCACACACACACACACACAGCACACACATCCACACACCACACGCACCACAGCACATACACACATACACAACAACGCACGCACGCACAACACACATACACACACACACACCCTCGAGTCAGTCACCCAACAGCCAGTTTTTTTTGCACCATCCTACCGCCACTACTCACAGACTTCCAGAAAATACAGAAGAAGGCAGGGCACCCTTCCACCCTCCCTCCCTCCATCCCTCCAATCCCTCCCCTCCCTCCCTTCCTACTGTCCATGGCGTATCAAGGGGGCGAGGGGAGGGAGGAGGGTGGAAGGAGGAGGGTGGGGAGGGGGGTGGGGCACGCTGAGGCTCAAACCTTCTTCCCTTAATAGAGATCCCTAGCAAAGCGGAGTGTGTGTGTGTGTGTGTGTGTGTGTGAGGCGACACCCCCCCCCCCACCCCCAACCCACCCACCCAAACCCCTCACCCCCAAAGAGTGTGTGAGGGGTGTCTCCACCTGATCTTAACTCCTAATGACACTTCATTGTGTCTGCTGCGAGAGGGTGGAGGGGAGGGTGGGTGGTGAGGGGGGGGGGAGGGGTGTTTCCTTGCGCGCCATGACTCCCCTCCTTCCCCCCACCCACCCCCAATTAACTCGTCTTCCGCAATTAAAAGGCGTGATTTTGTAATGAGCGTGTGTTTGTTTAATTTGGAGCATAGAGTGAGCTGTCCAAACATGTTCGTCCTGCGGCTGGGTCTGTCACAGCAGCAGCAACAGCAGTTACAGCAGCAGTGACAGCAGTAACAGCAGCAGCAGGGGTCGAAGCCGCCAGAATGAACAAGGTCTGCTTCTCACGTTGTCACCAGTTTTCAGGGAAGGTTCGTGGTGACACCAGTGTGTTTTCTTTCCAAACGTTGTCCTGTAAAGCTTCCGTCCTGTTTTTTCACTTCATGATTAAGTTTTCTCCGCTGTTTTCTGTTTGTTTTTCTTTTTTCTTTTCTCCGAGCTTCAAACTATACTGTTATGGTTTAACGCTTTTTGGAGAGTTTGGAGAAGAAAAAAGAAAGAAGAAGGAAGTAGAAAGTGTTAGAGAAATTAGTTATGTTTCGGGTTAATGTGTGTGTGTGTGTGTTTAAGGAGGGGGGGGGGGGGAGAGATGATTACTGACACCTGTGAATAAACGAATGCAAATATTTAAAATCTCAAGATAAAAGAAAATTCCATTATGGACATAATCTTTCCTGGGCAAAAGCTGATATCATGGACATCTCATATGGGCAAAACCCCAAACTATGGACATACCTTATATGGGCAAAACCCAACACTATGGACATACCTTATATGGGCAAAACCCAATACTATAGACATACCTTATATGGGCAAAACCCAACACTATGGACATACCTTATATGGGCAAAACCAACACTATAGACATACCTTATATGGGCAAAACCAACACTATAGACATACCTTATATGGGCAAAAGCCAACACTATGGACATACCTTATATGGGCAAAAGCCAACACTATGGACATACCTTATATGGGCAAAAACTAACACTATGGACATACCTTATATGGGCAAAACCCAACACTATGGCCGGACATATATGGCAAAAACTAACACTATGGACTTACATGGGCAAAACCTAACACTACAGACACACCACACACACACACACACACACACACACACACACACACACACACACACACACACACACACACATATATATATATATATATATATATATATATATATATATATATATATGGGCAAAAACCAACACTATAGACATATCTTATATGGGCAAAAACCAACACTATAGACATATATGGGCAAAAACCTACACTATGGACATATATGGCAAAAACCAACACTATAGACATGTCTTATACCACAAAAAAAGACATGTCTTATATTGGAAAAAGCCAACATTATAAACATATAATATATGTTGAAAAGTCGACATTATGGACATATATGGGCGAAAGCTGATACTAAGGACATATCTTATATGAGCAAAAGCCAACACTGTAGACATATCTTACATGAGCAAAAACCCACCCTATAGACATATCTTATATGAGCAAAAGCCAACACTGTAGACATATCTTACATGAGCAAAAGCCCACCCTATAGACATATCTTATATGAGCAAAAGCCAACACTGTAGACATATCTTACATGAGCAAAAGCCCACCCTATAGACATATCTTACATGAGCAAAAGCCCACACTATAGACATATCTTACATGAGCAAAAGCCCACACTATAGACATATCTTATATGAGCAAAAGCCCACACTATAGACATATCTTACATGAGCAAAAGCCCACCCTATAGACATATCTTATATGAGCAAAAGCCCACACTATAGACGTATCCTCATGAGCAATCCTCTAATATCACTGTTAGTAGACAGATGTCATAGGGGACCGGATAGCTCAGTGGTCAGAGCACTCACTTTCCCCCAGCCAAGGTTAAGCAGCATCGAGTGTAGGATGGATGACCGTTTGCACGCCTTGGCTTCAGTACAGTTCACCCAGCTGTAAATGGGTACCTGCCCTCTTTAGGGTCAGGGAAGGTAAAGCAGCGAGGGAGAGGAGATGGGCACCACCTTCAATATGCTGGCCCCTTGAGAAGTGAGGTCTTGGACGCCTCGCTCCCCTACGACCACATAGGTTATGGGACACCTTAAACAGATGTTGAATGAAGGGACTAACTGTATGAGTAAAAGCCCACACTATGGACATGTGCTTGACAAAAGCAGACACTATTGACATACATAGGCAAAAGCCTACATTCTGGATATAATTTTCCTATATGGGCAACACCATTGGGATAAAAGGCCACACAATGGGTATATCCCAGGAGGAGGGTAAATGGCCACACTATGGGGATATCCCAGAAGGAGGGTAAATGGCCACACTATGGGGATATCCCAGGAGGAGGGTAAATGGCCACACTATGGGTATATACTAGGAGAAGGTCAAAAGGCCACACTATGGAGATATTCCAGGAGGAGGGCAAAAGGCCATACTATGGGTATATCTTAGGAGAAGGACAAAAGGCCATACTATGGGTATATCCTAGGAGAAGGGCAAAATGTCACACTATGGGGATATCCTAGGAGGACAAAAGGTCACACTATGGGGATATCCCAGGAGGAGGGTAAATGGCCACACTATGAACCAGCCGCCATGGCGCAGTGGTTAGCGCCTTGGGTTACGGACTGGAAGGTCGCGGGTTCGATTCCCATAAGAGTCATAGGGATTTTTCGGACTCCGGCCGGCTCCTACCCAGAGTGAGTGTGCTGTGGGCTCAGTGGGAAGACTGGGACCACACAGTCGAGCTTCATCCACTTAACGGATGCGAGTTTGAGAGTGTTGCTCAAATTACCTGACCAACACTGCAGGTGTCTGTATCTCTCGGGCCTGGTTGACGCCGGGATATATTATGATAGTAAGCGTAGAGTACAACCCTGTCAAGTAGTCTCAAAGCAAATGCACTTCCACAGCAGCATCATTACGTCATCCTCATTGTCATTGATCATCATGCAATAAAAAAAAAATGCCTCTGATTCGGTGGTCCCGGTTTCTCTGGTCTCATGGTGACCTCAGATTCGGTTTCCCCATATACTTCTGTGCCTGTGGGGAGTTTGTGTCAAAGCCTTTGGGGTTGGAGGTTCGCGGGGGACGGTCGTTGGAGGGACGTTGTGGTGGTTGCCACCTCAGGTGGGCAACTCACTCAGTCTGGCTCCGCGACTGAGCTAATACTGTCGTTAGTAGGGGGCTTAGTAGGTGGTGTCCTGCGTATGTTAGCTCAGAACAGACACCACTGAACACCACCAAAGTGACCCAGCAGCAGTGCAGGGCCCCTCTGGCTGGTGGCCCCATGGCGGCCTGATAATGATGGGCTCCCTGTGGACTTCCGACCCTGAGGATGAGACATAACAAATCTGGGTACTGCTGTGGCGGGGAGATTGGAATGGGCGGCGTTGGAACAGCAGGATGGGGGATGTCACAGAAGATGAGGCAGCAAAAAAAAAAAAAAAAAAAATGGCCACACTATGGGTATATCCCATGAGGAGGGTAAATGGCCACACTATGGGTATATCCTAGGAGGGTTAATGGCCACAGTATGGGTATATATCCCAGGAGAAGGGTAAAAGGTCACGCTATGGGGATATCCCAGGAGGATGGTAAAAGGCCACACTATGGGTTTATCCAAGGAGGAGGGTAAATGGCCACACTATGGGTTTATCCAAGGAGGAGGGTAAATGGCCACACTATGGGTATATCCTAGAGGAGGGTAAATGGCCACACTATGGGTATATCCTAGGTGGAGGGTAAATGGCCACACTATGGGTATATCCTAGGAGGAGGGTAAATGGCCACACTATGGGTATATCCTAGGAGGAGGGTAAATGGCCACACTAAGGGTATATCCTAGGAGGAGGGTAAATGGCCACACTATGGGTATATCCTAGGTGGAGGGTAAATGGCCACACTATGGATATATCACAGGAAGGCAAAATCGCATAAGGTAAAGGGTGTACTATAACCTAAGTGGTTGTAGGGGAGCGAGGTGTCAGAGACTTCAGCTTCTCTAGGGGCCAGCATATTGAGGGCGGCACCCGCCCATCTCTCCCTTGCTGCTTTGCCTTCCCTGACCCTACAGGTACCCATTTAGAGCTGGGTGAACTGGGGGACTGTACTGAAGCCAAATTGCGCAACCGGTCACCCATCCAATTGGTAACCACGCTGGATGCTGCTTAACCTTGGCTAAGAGAAAGCGAGTGCTCTGACCACTGAACTATCCCGCCCCTATAAATCCTATACTATGGGTATATTGTAGAAGGAAGGCAAAAATCACACTATGGGTATATCCCAGGAGGAGGGTAAATGGCTACACTATGGGTATATCCTAAGAGAAGGGTAAAAGGCCACACTATGGGTATATCCTAGGAGGGTAAAAGGCCACACTATGGGTATATCCCAAGATAAGGGTAAAAGGCCACACCATGGGTATTTCCTAAGAGAAGGGTAAAATGTCATACTATGGGTATATCGTAGGAGGGTTAAAGCAAATCTGTTACCATGGCACAGTGGTGAACACGTTGGGTTACGAACTGGAAGGTCGTGGGTTTGAATCCCATAATCATTTTGTTGTTGTTTTTATAACTCTGACCAGCTTCTCCCCAGAGTGAGTTCGCTACAGACTCATTGGAAAGACTGGGACCACATAGTCAACCTTTATTTGCTTACTGATGCTATTTTGAGACTGTTCAAATTACCTGACCAACACTGCAGATGTCTGTATCTCTCGGGGCTATTCGGCGCTGGGGTATATCATGATAGAAGAACAGCCCTGTCAAGAAGTCTCGAAGCATATGGACTTCCATAGTAGCGTTATTAAATCACCCACATCTTCATCATTGATTATTATATAATGGAAGACAATTGTCACTGATTCGGAAGCACCTGGTTGCTTTAATCTCATGGTGACCTCAGTTTTGTTTCCTCATACACTTCTGTGTCTGTGGTGAGTTTGTGTGAAAGTCTTTGGGGTTGGAGGTTCACGGGGGAAGGGTGGGGGGATTGTTGTTGGAGGGACGTTATGGTGGCCACCACTCACACAGTGTGGCTCCGTGACTAAGCTATTATTGTCGTCAGTAGAGAGGGTTTACAGGTGTTGGATGGCCTGCTGTATGTTACGTCGGAACAAGTATCCCTGAACACCACCAGAGTGACCCAGCAGCAGTGCAGGGCCCCCTCTGACTAGTGGCCCTATGGCAGTGGCCTGACTTTGATTAGCTCCCTGAGGAATTCTGACCTTGAAGTTGTGACGTGACCAATCTGGGTGTGGCTGGGGCAGAGATATCGGAGAGCAGCCCGAATTTCACGCAGAGAAATTTGCTATGACTGAAAGTGGTACTCAATTCTTTTCAATTCAATTCAATTCAATAAGACGTGCTTATTGTGATAAACCATTGTGTGGATTTTTTTTATGGAACACATATGCTGTTGATGTATTTACATTAAAAACAACAACAAAATTTTGACCCTACGCCACGAAATGAATCGCATTGCAGCTGACCCACTTTTCTGCTAGAAGCCATTTTAGGCAGGTGGGGGTCAGGTTGTCAGGTCTGAGATTTGGATTGACTATAAAACTATAAGCTTTGTTATACATTGTATTGAAGTATTAAGGCATAGTTTTCTTTCCTTTTTCCTTTAAAAGCGCTTTTAAAAACACCAAACTCCTCATCCTACCTATTACGATACAAAACTCATCATGTTCTCATTTTGTCAATACAAGAAGGGGGACGAAGAAGAGGCAGACAGAAAAAAAAAACCGATGAAAAGATAACATCAAAGTGTGGACTGGCCTTCTGCTTTTTCTGCTGAAAGCTGAAGACCACAAGAAGTGCAGGAAGTTGGTTGCAAAATTTTCAGTCGTGCCCTAACGGTCTACAAGACCATGGGGTAGGTGAAAAAGAAGTGTATAGCATTTCATTTTGTAATAACTTTTTATAGAATTATCCGATTTTTATTTCCCCCCCTTAAAAATTGTATATCAAGAATATACTGACAAATAAAATTTGAGCTCCGGTGCAGCGTGACTCATTTTGTTGTGAAGGGTCATATCTAATTTGAGTTTTAGTAGTAGGGGTCATGGTCGCCGACTTTCTCAGCTTCAAAAATTGCTCAATACTTTCACAATTGGAGGTGAGGCCGTTTCAGCCTCTTCTTGAAGGCTACAATCCACCTTTAGCTTCGGGGTCATGTAGTATCTTCTATAGAGTGCTAGTCCGAACTATTTCTGTTGATTTTCATAGATTTTTTTAAAAAGTTTGAGAAGAATGCACTGTGTACTTGTTTTCGGGGATGAGGACATACACACCAGATAGTCACGAGAGAGTTGGAGATGATCATTATAATGAGGATTGCTTGTATTCTTACAGTGTTGACCCCGCGCATGCATATTGTGGTAAGGAAGCTAGCAGACGACAAAGGAGAGGGGGGGGGGGGGGGGGGGGGGGGGGGGGCACAGTGTTTGCTGAATTAAAAAAAAAATCAGCCCTGCCAAATTTGTGCAAAATCACATGGATTTCGAGTCAGAAGCTAGACTTTCACAACATAAAGGTTCTTTTTAAATTAAAAAAAATTATAAGGATGCCTTAGCAGGTGCGGCATGAATGCAAGAGTAAATAAAAATTATAGGAAAACAGAAGAGAAAGTGGCGAAAAGTAATGCTGGTGTGTATAGCCAGAGGCTGTTTTTGTCCCAGCAGAACTGAAGTTGGTGTGCCACAAGGTTTTCTTTCCTCTGTGAGCATGGATCGATCCGTTATTCCAGCCCCCATCTTCTGCATGTGTATACTGCTCCCCTCCCCCTCCCCTCCCCCTCCCCTCCCTCTCCCCGCCCTCTCCCTCCCCTTCCCGTCTCCTACCATGACACTTCCAGTATAGACCGCCTCAAGACATACCTATCTCAAACCTAAGACTTTCCCCTATTGTTTCATCTCATAATTATCTGCCCTTGCCTTCAATGACCCAAATTCCCTATCATCCTGCCTAAGTGTGTAACCTCTGTGTGTGTGTGTGTGTGTGTGTGTGTGTGTGTGTGTGTGTGCGCGCGCGCGCGCGTGCGTGCGTGCGCGCGTGTGTGCGTGCGTGCGTGTGTGTTTGTGTGTGTGTGTGTGTTGTGTTAAAACTGTTAATTATCGTTGGTTGTATGTGTAGGAGTGGATCGAATGCAAGCGCTTTGATTTGTTTTTGTTTTTACAAGATATAGCCTATATAAATTCCATTTCTTCTTCTTCTTCTTCTTCTTCTTCAGTGTTAATAATAATAATAATAATAATAATGTATGGAATTTATATAGCGCTGAATCTTGTAAAGCAACAAATCACTGTAAAAACTCGGTGCCAGAAGCCTTGTCTTGTTTTTTCTCCTTGTCAGTTCTTTCTGTCTGGTTCCCCTTCCCCTCCCACCCCCCTCCCCCTCTCTTCCCCTCACCTTGTCGTCTTCCTCTCTCTCATGTTTCCTTTGAGTGTCAATAGTCCGTTCGTCAGTAGTTTTGTTGAAAGTATTACACAGATGATTCTGATCGTAAAATCTAAATTGTGTTAGTACAGAGTTGAGTTTCCCCGTGATGAATGCCAGGGGGCCTGTCAGTATAAAATAGCATCCCCTCCTTCTGGAAATTCTGTGCTAGAAATTTCCTCTTTTCTATCACTCTCTTTGTTTCTGCCTCGTTCCTTTTCTTCCTACCACCTCCTTCTTGTCTATTTTCTGCCGTCTTGGTCCATTCTCCTGCCTTTTATTTTTCTCCTAGAAAGACTTAAAAGATAACAATTCTCTCTTATGCTGAAGTCGAATTCGCTGGGCCTGATTTGTCAGGCGCTTAACGGCAGCGCGACGCATTTTTCGTTCACGTAACAGACAACAATAGTTGCTCTCTGAGCGTTCGACGAAGAAGAAATACAGATTTCAGTGTCCGTAAAATGCAGTTTGCTTTGTTTGTTAGTTTCCTGTTAAATGTTGATCCCCCTTTTCTTGCTTTCTTTCTTTTTTTAATTTTTAGATATGTAATTTATTGTTATTTTTTGGTTTTGTTTCGCGGGGAGAGCTCCGAGATTCATATATGGTGAAATTTTTGCGTATGCGACCGTTTATTCACCTCACCATTAAGGCCGCTGTATTTTGACTTTCGGGGTCAATAAGTATGTTGACATGAGTATATTATTGTGTTATAAGGTAGCAATTGTTCTTTAGATTAATATATGTTTTTGTTCATTGTTTGTTAGGGGGACGGGATAGCTCAGTGGTCGGAGCACTCGCTTTCCCCCAGCCAAGTTAAGCAGAGTCGAGCGTGGTTACCAGTTGGATGGGTGACCGTTTGTGCGTCTTGGCTTCAGTACAGTTCCCCCAGTTCACCCAGCTGCAAATGGGTACCTGCCCTCTTTAGGGCAGGGAAGGTAAAGCAGCGAGGGAGAGGAGATGGGCGCCGCCCTCAATATGCTGGCCCCTAGAGAAGTTGAGGTCTCTGACGCCTCGCTCCCCTACGTTCTTATAGGTTTTGGGACTCCTTTACCTTACCTTTACCTCGTTGTTTGGTTGGTTGGTTGGCTGGTTGGCTGGCTGGTTGGTTGGCTGGTTGGTTGGTTGGCTGGTTGGTTGGTTGGATAGTTATTTTGTGGGTTGGTTGGCTGGCTGATTGGTTGGATAGTTAGTTGGTTGGTTGGTTGATTGGTTGGATAGTTAGTTGGTTGGTTGATTGGTTGGATAGTTGGTTGGTTGGCTGGTTGGTTGGTTGAATAGGTAGTTAGGTGGTTTGTTGGTTGGTTGGTTATTACTTTAGTACATGGGACGGATAGCAGAAGTACAGCACTTCAAGCCCACACAGAGTTATCGTATAATTATATAGGGAGATGGGAGAAGGGGTAAAAAAAGGTAAAGGTGTCCCATAACCTATGTGTTCGTAGGGGAGCGAGGCGTCAGAGACCTCAACTTCTCTAGGAGCCAGCATATTGAGGGCGGCGCCCATCTCCTCTCCCTCGCTGCTTTACCTTCCCTGACCCTAAAAAGGGCAGGTACCCATTTACAGCTGGGTAAACTGGGGGGACTGTACTGAAGCCAAGGCGCACAAACGGTCACCCATCCAACTGGTAACCACGCTCGACGCTGCTTAACCTTGGCTGGGGGAAAGCGAGTGCTCTGACCACTGAGCTATCCCGTTAAAACTGAATGTCAAATGATGTCAGTAATGATACCAGGATTGTTAAGGCGAATTCGAAGAGCAAACCTTTGTGAAAAAAAAAACCACAAGGAAAAAAAATCAACCAAACAATCTGCCTTTCACCTGCTACATTGTTGATTACGTATATTTTGTATGTACTGAAGAAAATTTTTATTATGTTCCAACGAAACCACTCAACCAACCAACCAACCAACCAACCAACCAACCAACCAACCTACCAACCAACCAACCAACCAACCGTCTGCCCACATTCCATCCACTAACCCAATCTAACCACACACAAAAAGACCCACCCAAGCAAACAAAATCTATACGAATATTGAAAAATAAAGTAATAATCGAATAAAGATCCATAGTTCAAGGCCAGAATCATAATAATACTCAAGCCATGTAGTTTAGCACACAAAAAATGCTCATACCTCTCTCTCTCTCTCTCTCTCTCTCTCTCTCTCTCTCTCTCTCTCTCTCCTCTCTCTCTCTCTCTCTCTCTCTCTCTCTTATAAGAGATATCTAGTTATATTTTTAAAACTGATTTTTGTTGTGGTGATTTTTGTTATACAATAACTTTTTGTTTTTGTGATTTTTCCTGATCTTTCTCACTAAAGTACTAAGCAGTACAGCAACCCCCTTCATGTATGGGCCAATGGCCTTTTTGTGAATAAATATTTCGTGTTCGAGTTCGAGCTCTCTCTCTCTTTCTCTCACTCTCTCTCTCTAGGGGGACGGGATAACCTAGTGGTTAGAACATTGCGCTCGCAATCTGACGACCCGGGTTCGATTCCCGTTCAAGGGGATATTTTCCTCGGGAGTTAACAGTACAGACTCCACTCTCCCCAAACATCCTTCGGATGAGACTATAAACCGAGGTCCCGTGTGCAAACGCACGCAGAACATCTTGCGCACACGTGAAATCCTGTTCCGCTTTTCGTAAGAGTAGGCAATTGTGTGCCGGTGGGAACATGACAATTTACAAACCGCATGCACACGGGGACTGGATGTAAAAAACATATAAGTGCTTATTCCATTATCCTCGATATAAAAGAATTAAAATTTAAAAAATATATATCTCTCTCCCTCCCTCCTTCCCTCCCTCCTTCCTTCCCTCCCTCCCTCCCACGCTCTCTCCCTACCCCCTCTCTCTCCCTACCCCCCTCTCTCTGTCATTGTTATTATCTCTCTCTCTCTCTCTTTCTCTCTCTCTCTCTCTCTCCTCTCTCTCTCTCTCTCTCTCTCTCCCTCCATCTCTCTCTCTCCCCCCCCTCTCTCCGTCATTGTTATTCTCTCTCTCTCCCTCTCTCTCTCTCTCTTTCTCTCTCTCTTTATTTCTCTCTCTCTCTCTGTCTCTCTCTCCCCTTCTCCTTCCCTCTCTCTCTCCCTCTCCCCCCCCTCTCTCTCTCCCCCCCCTCTCTCTCTCTCTCACTCTCCCTCCCCCCCCTCTCTCTCTCCCCCCCCCTCTCTCTCTCTCACTCTCTCTGTCTCTCTGGTATCATTACAATCGTCCACTTTGTTGCTTGGCCATCGAACCGTCCTGTTTCCATCTTTGAATGCAGAGAAAGAGATCTTGAAATTTCTTCACTGGGTTCCAGGGATGCTGCAGTCTGCTGCTTCCTTTGGGGCAGATCTGCTGGAGCCAGTGTCCATTATGTGTGTGTGTGTGTGTGTGTGTGTGTGTGTGTGTATGTGTGTGTGTGTGGTGTGTGTGTGTGTATGGTGTGTGTGTGTGTGTGTGTGTTGTGTGTATGTGTGTGTGTGTGTGTGTGTGGTATGTGTGTGTGTGTGTGTGTGTGTGTGTGTGTATGTGTGTGTGTATGTGTGTGTGTATGTGTGAGTGTGTGTGTGTGTGAACCTGTATGTAAAGAAGATCAGATCATTTTTCCTGTTCAATGATCGATTTTGCACTTACAGACAGACAGACAGACAGACAGACACACACACACACACACACACGCGCACACACACACACACACACACTCTCTCTCTCTCTCTCTGTCTCTTTCTCTCTGTTTCTTTCTCCGTCTCTGTCTCTGTCTCTGTTTGTCTGTCTCTGTCTGTCTCTGTCTGTCTCTGTCTGTCTGTCTGTCTTTCATCTGCAAGTTGTGGGTATTGTTGAATTTCATGTACTCCTACTTCCTTTTTGTCCTGAAATCTGTCTGTCTCTGTCTCAATCTCTCTCTCTCTGCCTTTGTCTGTCTGTCTGTCTGTCACTGCAAGTTGTGGTATTGTTAAATTTCATGTACCCTAGGGTTAATTTTTGTTGAAATCTCTATGTCTCTCTCTCTCTCTGTCTGTGTCTGTCTGCCTGTCTCTGACTCTCTGTTTGTCTGTCTGTCTGTCTCTTTCTGTCTGGAGACAAGACCAGACAAAACAGCTGACAAGATGTCTGTCACTTGTGCTGTGTGAAATATTACGGATTTACTATCAACATGCCAGTTACTGGACTCCCAGCAACTGTTGAAAAGACCCTAACTGCCCTTCTGTCAGAAAACTGTCTCCAGCTGGAAAACCACTGGTCAAGGGGACTCCACAGTTTTTGTGTTGAGGTTCAAGGCAGTCAGTGAAATGTCAACAAACATGGCAGACCCTGTGCTGAACCAACACACCCAAGTTCAGTATTACAGACGGAAGCCTCCCAGCCAGATACAGCGTGACCAGCAGAGAGCAAAGCAGCAGCAACAGCAGCAAGAACAGCAGTAACCACAGCTGGAACAGGTTATAGAACAAGGTGATAGAAACTCCTGATGTAAACAAACTGTTTGTGTCTGACACACTGCACAGCATACAGGATGATTTTGATCAACAGGCCTCCACACCTGCACACCTGGACCACAGTGACACTGACAGCGAGTGTGGTGCCGAAGGAGTCTATCAAACTGATCTTCTGTGTGAAGTAAGCCTTCCACCACCGCACATAGAACCTGATCTTACTGTAGGCAGTTTGATCGCTGGGTTTGAAGCAAGTTTAGTGAAAAACTTTGTGGCAACACTGATCATTCTGTGCAGAATCATCTTTAAAAAAAAGACAAAGTGTTCAGAAAAGTGGTGTTATACAGATCAGATGATGCTGATGTTCTTCTGTGTGAATCAGATGACATTGTGCTAGAGTTTTCCTGTGATGAGCAGTCTGGGGGCTGGGTATATTGGTACATCAAACAGGAAAAGAAAAACATGTTAGCTGAGGAATGTGTCAGACTCGCCAACTTTCCAAAAGGAAAGCATGTCGTAACATTAAGTACCAGAGACAGAAGCACGTGCTTTGCGACAGCTGCATGCTCTCCACGACATTATCTGTTTCTACCTTGGCTGAATGTGACCAGGATCACCGCTGCCTGTTTGTCAGTGACAGTTCGCTCTGTGAAATATGGTAATTTAACTTCATTAAAATAAATAAGACACTGCCATTGCTGTGGTATCCATGCCATTGATCGACATTGCGTCAAAGTATATGTAATACCAGCACTTGCTGTTTGGCTTGTATAGCTTAAGGGCAATAAAATTCAATTCAATTCAATTTTCTTTCTGTCTCTGGCTGTCTGTCTGTCTCTGTCTGTCTGCCTCTCTCTGTGTCTCTCTGTCTCTGTCTCTCTCACTCTCTCTCTCTTTACATGATTGTGTTTGTACAGTATGGTTTTGAATCTGAGTCATAACTCCAAGACCATGATATGGAATCCATACCATGCTGTTTATTTTGGACTCTTTGTTACGTTCTTTGTGGTATCTAAAAGATATTTGTTTTGTGCCTAAGCCCCTCCCCACTGTCCCCTTGTGAATAGGCTTAACAGCTTAGCACAATAAACTATTGGGACCTCTTGGTCAGTCTGTCTGCCTTGTCAGACTGTCCCTCTTTCTCTCTGTCTCTGTCTGTCTACCTGACAGTCCTCTCTCTCTCTCTCTCTCTCTCCATCTTTCTCTCTCTCTCTCTCTCTCTCTCTCTCTCTCTCCTCTCTCTCTCTCTCCATCTTTCTCTCTCTCTCTCTCTAAAATATGTTTGTGTTTTGTATCTTTATAACTGTAAAAAAAACTACCTGAATAAAAAAGTAAAAAAAGCAAAAAAACAACAAAAAAACCCGATTGCCATTGTCTGTCTTTCTGTCTGCCTGTCTCTCTCTGTTTCTGTCTCTGTCTCTCTTTGTCTGTCTCTATGCCTATCTGTATGTCTGTCTCTCAGTCTGTCTCTCTCATTCTCTATCTGTCTCTCTCTCACACACAGAGACACATTCTCTCTCTCTCTCTCACATGCACACACAAACACACAAGACACCCCCCCTCCTCCCCTCTCCTCCTCATCCCCCCTCACCCCCCCCCCCCCCCCATCCACACACACACACAAGATTTCTCCTCATCAGGGGCCCCCAATCCATTTCCTTCAAGTCATGCTGAAATAATGACCCTCCTCTTGTCTGGCACATGCAGTCCACTCCCCCTTACTCCTCCTACCCCCCACCCCCCCCCCCCCACCCCAACCTTGTGTGTCTCAGACCCCCTCCCCCCCCACCCCCCTTATAACTCCCCACCTCCTCCTCTCTTGCCCTGAAGGGGAACGTGGGCACGAAACTCACCTCAATATGGTGAATGTCTTTGTGTTGTTCCCTCAACCCCCCCCCCCCCCCCCCTCAACCCTCACACCCCACCCCACCCCAAACCACCTTACTATGAAAGAAGCGATAAAGACTTTGCAAGATCTCCTAGCCCCCCCCCCCCCCCACCCCCCCCCCTACCCCCCTTTACTCCCCTCCCCCCTCTCTTGTTCAACCCTTCTCCCCCCCCCCCCCCCCAAGCCCCACTCCAACTCCACCCCGTCCACCCCCCCCCCCCCTCCCCTCTTAGTGATCTAGGAATGGAGTCAATGGTAGTTGTCTATGGAAATCCCTTAGGGGCCAAACTCTCACTTCCAACTGCCTCCCCCCCCTCCCCCCCCCCATCATCCCCCTCGACCCCCCCCCCCCCAAAAAAAAAAAAAAAAAAAAAAGATTGTCACAGCAAGAACAGTTCAAGATGTCCTTCTGTTTCTTTTCCTACTACTACTACTACTACTACCCGCACCCATACCCATCTCTCTCACCCATACCCATCTCTCTCTCTCTCTCTAGCTCTCCATCTCCTCCTCCTCCTCCTATCTCCTATATCCCTACCCCTCCTTCACAAGAAGGAACCGCCCTTTCTCTTTCTTCTTTTTTTTTTTTCTTTTTGGTTATCCATCCCCACCCCCCACCCCCCCACAATCCCCCTTCCCCCCCCACACACAACAAGCATCAAACAACAGTGGTTCGCTATGCCATACACCCCCCTCAAGCCTTAAAAGGAAGGGAAGAGTGGGAGGGGTGGGGTGTGGGTGGGGGATTCCAGGCTGCATAATTAGCTCAATTTGGCCAATCGTCTTTCGTGTCTGGGTGCACGTGGCCTTCTGTGGCGCGCGCGCGCGCGCGCGCAAGGGGCTTGTCACTGGCACTTCAAAACAGCACGTGCACAGTCTGCCTTACCCCCCCCCCCCCTACCCCCCACTACCCCCCCCCCCCCCCCGCTCTGTGGGTCCGTTTGTAGCTGTGATAGGCACTGAGGTCTTTGCTGTGTTTGAGGGTGGGTGAGTGGGTGGGTGTGGGTGGATGCTGGGACAGAGAAGGAGGGGTGAGGAGGAGGAGGGAAGGGGGTGGGGTGAGGGTGGGGGTAATTGCTGCTGCTACTGCTGCTGCTGCCACCGCAAGGTTCTGATCATCTGACAATGGATAGTAGGGTCAGTGAGGGGAGGGGGGTAGGGGTGGGGTGGGAGGGGAGGGTAGGGGTCGGTGGTGGTGGTGTTGTACTTATTATAGGACAGAGGTGGGATCACAATAGAGAATTGATTTGTCATAGTGAATAGATAAATAAGTAATTAGATAAATAGATAAAGGAATAAATAAATAAATATATAAACCTCAAGGTCCTGGCAATCAGACAGGGGGTGGGGTAGGGGTGGTGGTGGTGGTGGTGGTGTTGTACTTAAAAGGACAGACGTACAGAGAGTATTCACTTGTCACAGTGAAAAGTTAGATAGATAGACAAATAAATAAATAAATATATATAAATTAAATTAATCTCAAAGACCTGATGAGCAGACAGACTGGCACAACTTGTGGGGTGAAGGGTTTGGGTGAGTCGCACTTAAAGCAGAAGTTGACCAAAGGGATTTCGAAGACCACTCTTGTCTAGAAGATAAAAGAAGATAGGTAAGTAAATATATAAACAAATAAATAGAAAAAAATCACAAAGTCCTGACCACCACACAGGCCGGTGTAACTTAAATTTCCCCCCTCCCCCTTTTATATCGAGGATAATGGAATAACTAACTAACTAACTGACTGACTGACTGACTGACTGACTAAAGTAAGTAACTAACTAACGAACGAACGAACGAACTAACTAACTAACTAACTAACTAACTAACCAACTAACCAACCAACCAACCAACCAACCAACCAACCAACGAACTAACTAACTAACCATGCCCACGTCACTAGCCAGACTGGTTTACACAAATGGTGAAGGGTTATGAGATAGTGTACTTAAGCTAAGGTGTGACCAGAGAGATGCCAAATAATTACCCCCCAAAATGAATAGTAAATGAATAAAGAAGTAAATCAATAAATCGCAGAGCTATGAAATCAGACAAGCAGGATCCGAGAGAGAGAGAAGAGAGAGAGAGAGAGAAGAAGGAGAGAGAGAGAGGAGAGAGAGAGGGTGGGTTAGCTGTCAGTGTAAATAGCATCCACTTCTGGAAATTCTGCGCTAGGAGATTGCCTTTCTTCCCTTGTTAATAATTAAAATAATATAATGATGAATTTATACAGCGTAAATCTTGTAAAGCAACAAATCAAAGCGCTCAGATTTATTCATACACTTAGTCAGGCAGATTCTTCGTGAAATTGGTGCTTCCGGAGAGCGGAGAGACGGTCGCACTAGGATGCGCCACTTTCACCCTTTTTTTTTTTTTTTTTTTTTTGGATGAGCTGTATGTTCTATCAGAGTGGCTTGTTCTAAGAATTTGCCAGTGACAACTCGTCTTGTTGCCGGGGTTTTTTACGTGCGCTGAAATTCGTGTAACACACGGAACCTCGGTTTTCGTTATCCAAAGACTCGCCAACCACTCATGGTCTAATGGATGTTTCTGCCTCCTTTTTCTTCATGTCGCCTCCTTCTTCTCTATTTTCTACCTTCTTGGTCCATTCTCCTGCATTTTTTTCTTTGCAGAAAGACTTAAATGATGACAATTCTTTCCCATGCCGAAGTTGGATGCGTTGTGTCTGACTCGCAGTGCAACGCATTTTCGCTCATATGACAGACACCAATAGTTGCTGTCTGAGCGTTTGACGACAAAGAAAAAGAAATAGATAAATAGATAAATGAGTAAAGAAATAAACCACAAAGCCCATACCCTCAGACAGGGTAGTTACAGTGGGTTGAGGGAGTATTGGAATATAGTGCTGGAGCTGAGGTGGACTCAGAGATCCTAAAGAATTCACTTGTAATCAAAAAATGAATTGCAAATAGATAGATAGATCGATCGATAGACAGACAGACAGATAGATAGATAAATCGATAGATAGATTGATCGATAGACATATTGATTGATCGATAGATAGATAGATAGATCTCTCATCTCATCTGCTCCCATAACCCCCTCCGGGGTCGTAGGGGCACTGCAGTGACAAACGTTGCAGCAGCTGGCTCCATTTGCGGCGGTTGTGGGCAAGTGCCTGGGTCGTGAAGAAGCTCTTCCCGGTCCATTTAGTGATGATAAATAGACAGACAGGCAGACAGACAGGTAGATAGATAGATAAATAAATATCATTTCTGAGGATTAGGCAGGTCAGTTACATATTTGGTGAGGGGGGTAGGGTGTGTTGTGCTAAACTGAGGTCAACCAGTCAGAATTCATTTAACAATACAAAGATTGATTGATTGATTTATTTATACCACTTTAAGTCACGAGATTTCTCTACGTGAAATTCGGGATGCTCTTCCCGGGGAGAGCGTATTGCTACAAGAGCAACGCCACTCTTTTTTTTTTGTGTCTTTAACTGTATATGTTTCCTTATCAGAGTGGCTTTTTTCTAAGAATATTGCCAGGGACAACTGTCTTGTTGCCGTGGGTTCTTTTACGTGCGCTGAATGATTATGTGTAAAACACAGGACCTCGGTTTATCGTCTCATCCGAAAGACTAGCGCCCAGACTACCACTCATGGTCTTATGGATGGGGGAAAAGTTTCGGGCCCAAACGGGATTCAAACCACCGCACACTTCCGACCCTGACTTTTCGCTTTCTAGACAGGCGCGTTACCTCTATACCACCGATCCACCATAATACAATAATACATAGATAGCTGAATAGATAAGCAAAAGAATAGATAAGCCGATGATTTAAATAATGTAGATGAATAAATAAGTAGATGAATAGCTAAGTGAATGAATGAATTAAAAAAACCAAAACAACAACCCACAAAGTCCTGACATTCAGACAGGGTGGTACCCTCGTAGGGATGCCGTGGGCCTGTCAGTATAAATAGCATCTCCACCTTCTGGAAATTCTGTGCTACGAATTCCTTCTGTTCTATCCCTCTCTTTGTTTCTGCCTTGTTCCTTTTCTTCCCGTCACCCCCTTCTTCTTGTTTATTTTCTGCCTTCTTGGTCCATTCTCCTGCCTTTTTTTTTCTTCCCCAGAAAGACTTATAAAATAACAATTCTCTTCCACGCATAAGTCGGATGCGCTGGGTCTGACTTGTCAGGTGCTTAAGGGCAGCACAACACATTTTCGCTCATGTGACAGACAACAATAGTTGCTGTCTGAGCGTTCAACACGAAGACAGGGTGGTTACACATGGAGTATTTAGTTTATGATTCCCTTTTTGAGTCCTTAAAAGGTGTTCCTGTCCCTAACTGAATGAAGACGTTCAGTTATGCAAACCTAGTCCAAATATAACTGAAAATCATTTTTCAACTGCTTATCACATCGCTCCATATCAACACATATAAAAACACAACTGTTTCGACCCAAAACAACAGAAAAAAAATTATAGGAATAAAAGCTCAGTCGAGAATGTCAATGTAAAACGAGTACTCGCTTAACTGTTCAGGGAAAAATATGTTGTTTTACCCGATTCATTCGCACGCACACACAAATAACAGGAATTGTCAGATTTGGAATCTGTGATTTGCAGTCTGTGCTCTGGCAGCCCACCTGGTGAAGGAAAGGAGAAGGTCAGCTTCCACAGGAAGGTTCCAGACCCAGGGAGGAATTCTTATTATACGCTGAACCTATCCAATTTACGACAAAGACCCGTTTAGGACACAACATCCGTGGTGTTAAAGTTGGATCGACAGTGGGGAAATGAATAAACATGTAGATAGATAGGTAGATGAATACATACATACATACATACATAAATATTAAGCCAAAAGGTCTGCCGATTAGGCAGGTCGACTATACATAGGGGTGGTGTGTGTGTGTGTGTGTGTGTGTGTGTGTGTGTGTGTGTGTGTGAGGGATATATATATATATATATATATATATATATATACATATATATATATACATATAGATATATAGATATGTGTGTGTGTGTGTGTGTGTGTGTGTGTGTGAGAGAGAGAGAGAGAGAGAGAGAGAGAGAGAGAGAGAGAGAGTATGTGTGCACATTTGGATTTGTAGTCACTATCAATTGTTATTGGTAGCATTTATTTACTTATTTATTTTATTTATTCATTATTTTATATCGAGGATAATGGAATACGCACTTATTGCTTTTTGACATCCAGTCCACGTGTGTATGCGGTTTTGTAAATTCTGTCATCTGTTCCCACCGGCACACAATGGCCTACTCTTACGAAAAGCGGAACAGGATTTAACGTGTGCGCAAGATGTTCTGCGTGCGTTCTCACACGGGGCTTCGGTTTATAGTCTCATCCGAAGGACTTTTAGGGAGAGTGAAGTCTGCACTGATGTTAACTCCAGGGGAAAATATCCCCCTGTGTGTGTGTGTGTGTGTGTGTGTGTGTGTGTGTGAGAGAGAGAGAGAGAGAGAGAGAGAGAGAGAGAGAGAGAGAGAGAATGTATGTGTGCACATCTGCATTTGTAGTCACTATTAATTGTTATTGGTTGCATGAAATAATAATAATAATAATAATAATAATAATAATAATAATGTATGGAATTTATATAGCGCTGAATCTTGTAAAGCAACAAATCAAAGCGCTCAGATTTCATTTCATACCACTTTAAGTCACGGCAGATTTCTCTCCGTGAAATTCGGGCTGCTCTCCCCGGGGAGAGCGGGAGAGCGCGTCGCCACAAGCGCTGCGCCACCCATATTTTTTTTTTCCATGTCTGCAACTGTATTTGTTTCCCTATCAGAGTGGCTTTTTTTCTAAGAATTTTGCCAGGGACAACTCTCTTGTTGCCGTGGGTTCTTTTACGTGCGCTAAATAATTACGTGTAACACACGGGACCTCGGTTTATCGTCTCATCCGAAAGACTAGCGCCCAGACCACCACTCATGGTCTAATGGATGGGGGAAAAATTTCCGGTCCAAACGGGGTACGAACCGCCGCACACTTCAGACCCGGACTTTTCGCTTTCTAGACAGGCGCGTTACCTCTAGACCACCGATCCACTATGACTGTGTAAGAATGGGTTGTGCTCAAGCGCTTTGATCTGTCTGTGCAAGATATAGCGCCATATAAATTCCATTTATTTTTTATTTGCTTAGAAGACCTTACTCGTCCTCATAAATCTATAAAAAGAAATAAGTAGATAAATATACACTTTATGTGTTGCTGCTGTGCTGTTCTGATGCAATAAATACCCGTTTAAATCAATCAATAAATAAATAATAAACAAACAAACCAAACCAATCCAAACCATATAACTAAATAGAAAAAAGAATATATTCCCTATCGTT
>CM054158.1:46276373-46286373 GCA_028751875.1 Rapana venosa | reverse complement strand
AAAAAACCCCGCGCGCGCGCACCCCACACACAAAACAAAAAAAAACCCCAAAAACACACGCGCGCGCCCACAAAACACGCGGGGCGGCGCGCACAAAAACCCCCAAAACACAACACACACCCAAAACACACCCCACACAAAACACACAACACACACACAAACCGCACACAATCGACATGTAAAGGGATTTCCTGTCGGAGCATGTTTTTTAAACATCACATGTGTCATTCTGGGAAATTAAAGAAATCGTTTTAAAAAAAACCCTTCCCTAACGAAAACCTTGGCTTCATAAAGATCCTCTTTTCTTTTCTCTCTTTCTTTTGTCTCCTGTTTCTCTGTCTGTCTGTTTTGTCCCCCTCTTTCTCTATCTCGCCAGATGGAAAAAAAAAAATATTTTAAATGCTTATTTTGTAAATCTTGAAAAAATAATGATAATTCATTTTTTTTTCTTTTCCCCTCTCTCCAAGATTTATTATCCGACATCTCTCTCTCTCTTTTTCTCTATCTCTCTCTCTCCTCTCTCTTCTCCTTTTCTCCCCTCTCTCTCTCTCTCTTTTCTTTCTCTGCTTTCCCTCCCTCCCTCCCCCCCTCTCTCCCTCCCCTTCTCCCTTCCCCCGTCTCCCCCCTCTTTTTCCCCCCCCCTTCCTTTTTTTTTTTTTTTCCCCCCCCCCCCCCCCCTTTTAAAAAAAAAGAAAAGGGGGGGGGGGGGGGGGTTTTTTTTTGGGGAAAAAAGGTTGCGGGGGGAAAGGGGAGGGGGGGGGGGAAAAAAAAGGGGGGGGAAAAAGGGGGAGGAGGAGGGGGGGAAAGGGGGGAGGGTAGAGGGAAAAGGGGAGGGGAGGGAGGGGGAAGAAAAGGGCAAAAGAAAAACGCCTTTTTTTCTTCTCCCCCCCTTCTTTTAAAAACTTTTAATTCCGGGTCATATTTCCCCCCCTTCTTTCCTTTTTTTTCTATAAAAAACAAAAAAAAGGGGGGGGGGGGGGTAGGGGGGGGGGTGGGGGGGGGGGGGGGGGGGGGGGGGGGGTTTGGGGGGGGGGTTGGGGGGGGGGAAAAAAAGGGGACAATCGGGGGTTTTTTTTTTTTTCCTTTTTTTCCCTTTTTTTTAAAAAAAAACCCCCCCCCCCCCTTTTTTTTTTTTTTCCCCTTTTTTTTTTCAAAAGGGGAGGGGGAAGGGGTGGGGGAAAAAAAAAAAAGGGGGGGGCAAAAAATGGGGGAACGGGGGGGGGGGAAAGGGGGGGGGGGGGGGGGGGGGGGGTGGGAGGAAAAGGGGAGATTGAGATTAAAGGAAAGAAAAAAATTGAGGGGGGAAAGAGAAAAGGGGGGGAGGGGGGGAGTAAAAAAAAAAAGGCCGGGGGGTTTGCCTGGCCATTTTCAATGGGGGCGACAGAGGGGAAAGTCAATTAAACCCCCTTTTTTCATCCAAAAATTTTGAAACCCCATTCCGGGGTTTTGGCGTGATTTGCAACACTAATTCAGTGGGGGGGAGGGGGGGGGGGTTTTTTTCCCCTCCCCCCCCCCCCCCCCCCCCTTTTTTTTCCCTAGTTTTTTTCGAAGTTTTTTTTTTATATTTCATTTTTCTCCTTTACCCCCTTCCCCCCCCCCCCCCACCCGTCCCTACCCTTCCCCCTCCCCCTCCCCATTTCCAAAAAGGGTGTGGATAATGGCAGGGAGGCAGAGTAAAATGTTGAAATGTAATGAGATTGGGGGTTGGGGTGGGGTGGTGGGGGGGGGGGGGCGGGATGGGGGGGGGGGGGAGGGGGGAAGGGAGGGGGAAAGGGTTTTTCTTTGAAAGGAAAAATTCCCTTTTTTTTTAAACAAAAAAAAACTTTCGTCTGTGTCTTTGTCGGCGTTGTGTGTGCTCTGTTTTTGTCTGTGTCTCTGTGGTCTCGTCCTCTGTCGTCTCTGCTGTCTGCCTGGCTGGTCTCTGTCTCTCTGTCTCTGTCTGTGTGTTCTGTCTGGTCTTGTCGGTTTCTGTCGTTGTCTGTTCTCTTTTCGGTCTCTGTCTGGGCTGTCTTGTCTGGGGTCCGGGCCTGTTGCTCTGTTGTCTGTGCCCGTTCTCTCTCTGTCTGTCCTGTCTTCTGTCTGATCTTTGTCTGTTGTCTGTGTCTCTGTCTCTCTGTTGTCGTCTACCTGTTTTTCTCTGCTCTGTCTTTTCTTTCTGTCTGTTTTCCCGTGTCTCTTTCTCTTGTGTGTTTTCTCTGTCTCGTCTCTCTCTGCTGTTGTCTGTCTTACTGTTCTCTTCCCCTCTGTCTGTCTGTCTGTCTGTCTTCTTCTCTCTCTCTTCTCTTCTCTTTTCCCCCCGATTTTGGCGAAACCCCCTTTTTCCCGAAGCTGTCAACCTGTCCAACGTTTTTGTTATCCACTCCCCCCCCCCCCCCCTCAATCTTCTGTTCTGCCCCCACACACACACCACAACACACACCACACACACACCACACACACACACACAACACACACATACACAGCTCAACACAACACACACGTCTTTCTTCTACATTTTTGGTTGTTTTGTTAAAAAAAAGTTTGCTTCTTTTGTTTGTTTATTTATTTATTTTTTTTTGCTGTTGCCAATATTTTTGTTGTTGTCAAAAGTTTGAGAAGTTTTTTTTTAGATAAGAAAAAAAAGGAAAGAAAGAAACAAACAAACAAGCATAAATCAATCAAACAAACAAGCAAGCAAAAACAAAGAAAAAAAAGGTACAATTCTGCAAGAATTTTCAGCTCCAGAATAATTATCTCTCTCTCTCTCCCTCTCTCCCCCCCCCCTCTCTCTCTCTGTCTCTGTCTCTGTCTCTCTCTCTTCTCTCTCTCTCTCTCTTCTCTTCTCTCTCTTCTCTCTCTTCTCTCTCTCTCTCTCTTCGAAAGTTGACCGTTTCTGAAAAGCTTACACAGAAACAGAGTTGTATAAAACAATTCCTCGAAGACCACGAAATGTATAGACATTCTTCTGGCGCTATGCATGATCAGATAATGACAATGACAATGATAAGGGCACTGACGATTTATACCCATTAACTGTTTTGAATTACAGAGATACAAGCATACACATCAATAGGACAATGACAGATTTTCATAGTGAGAGGAATCAAAATATAAATAAAGTGAATAGCAATCTTTTGGAAATGAGGATTTGATATTGCACACGATTTATTTAGTAATCGTCATTATATATATTATATTAATAATGATAATAACGTAAGGAATTTATATAGCGCTGAATCTTGTAAAGCAACAAATCAAAACGCTCAGATGACATTTTTTTTTAATATCGAGGATAATGGAATAAGTACTCATGTGCTTGTTTACATCCAGTCCCCGTGTGCATGCGGTTTTTGTAAATTTTGTCATCTGTTCCCACCGGCACACAATGGCCTACTCTTTCGAAAAGTGGAACAGGATTTAACGTGTGCACAAGATTTTCTGCATGCGTTCGCAATATATGCAAACTTTCATTGGTTTACACCTTGCAGCTCAGCAGCCGTCATGTTCATTTCATGTTAATGTTCATTGTTCAATTGACCACACTGTAAGCTACAAGCTTGATAATGTTGTTATGATTCCAAAAAATGCTGTGTTTTATTGAATAACAACTATCTAAACCAAGACATAACAGGCAAGTGTATTAATATTGGACAAAACATAAAAAATACAGATGCGCTGTTTCCTGTCAGGAAGGATAACTGTTGTCGGCGAAAGCAGTCGAGTGGTGTCACAGTTAAACCTGAATGGAGTAAGTTGTCTTTGATATATAAATATTTCTTTGGGGGGGAAGGGGGGGTAGGGGGGTAGGGGGTGCACAGCCCTTGAGAATTTCTTGTTCAAACATTTTTTCTCCTTATCTATCTATCTATCTATCGATCGATCTGTTTGTCTGTCTATCTGGGTCATATATATATATATATATAATTGGGAAGAAATTGAAATTTTTGGAAAAAATATAATATCGTGTTTTAGATGCGTAACAACAGTATAAAACGTAAAAAAAAACCCCAACAAAAACGCGGTCAAATTAAAATTGATAAAATGCAAAAGAAAACTGCCTCGGTCAGAAAATGTTTGAACCAGATTTTTTTCCGATGAAAAATATCAGCGTATAAGTCAAAGAATATATATATATATATATATATATATATATATTATTTGACCTAAACGCTGATATTTTTATTTTATATATATATATATATATATATATATATATATATATATATATATATATGTTCTTTGACTTAAATGCTGATCTTTTTCATCGGAAAAAAATATATGAAAAGCTGAACTTGTGAATTCTTTCTCATTTTGGTTTTGCAAATTAAGCATTATCTAAGATATTGTGAGGTTTGAAATGTATTACAGCCACACAGCAGAATAATAACACAGGTGTACGTACGTAAACAAGAATAGAATTTCAACTAAATCCAGACTGAGATTATCAAGGGATTTCTATTGATTTTAGAATACAGAATCAACATGGGAGACAATCAAATACAACCACAAGATGGAAAGCTGTTTTGCTAAAATATAGCCAAGTAGACCCCAAAACATCCCCCCCCTCCCCGAAAAAAACAACAACAAAAAACCACACACACACACAAAAATCCCAGGCAAACAAAAATAACAAATAATTTTTTGAAGCAATATTTTCTTTTCATTTTTATATGAACTGAGTGTTTTCAATTCATATTAAAAAAAAAACCCAACCCAACAAACCCTGCTGTCCTACACAATGCAAAAAACATAATTGAAAAAAGTATAAATAAAATTCATCAACAACAATACACACCTATCACCACCATCATCACCACCAACAACAACACACACACACGCACGCACAGACACACACACACACACACCACCACCACCAACACACACACACCACCACCATCACCACAAACACACACCGCCACACAGCAACAACACACACACACACCACCACAAACACACACCCACACACACACACAACAACAACAACAACAACACCCACACACACACACACACACACAACAACAACAACAACAACAACACACACACTTAAAATGTGTTGAGCTTGCCAGCTAACTAACTAGCTAGCCAGCTAATAGCTAAGGGTTTGTAAAAAATACAACCCCAAACCCAAAACAACAACCCCCCCCCAAAAGCTGCAGAGAACAAGGGAGGCAATAACATCCAAGGGCAGCTAATAAAGACAGCCCCCACAGCCGACACACACAGCCCCAATAGGCCAGGTCACACTGGTCACGATCCGCACGTGCCATTCACGAAACAAAAAAACTGCTGGGCAGGACATGAGGGTGGAAAGATTGCTACGACCCTGCTTCGTGGATGATCTGGAGGGGGATGGGATAGCTCAGTGGTCAGAGCACTCGCTTTTCCCCCCAGCTAAGGTTAATAAGCAGCATCGAGCGTGGTTACCACTTGGATGGGTGACCGTTTGCTCGCCTTGGCTTCAGTACAGTTCCCCCAGTTGTAAATGGGTACCTGCCCTCTTTAGGGTCAGGGAAGGTAAAGAAAGCTGCAAGGGAGAGGAGATGGGCGCCGTCCTCAGTATGCTGGCCACTAGAGAAGTTGAGGTCTCTGATGTCTCGCTCTCCTCAACGACCGCATAGGTTATGGGACACCTTTACCTTTTGGTGGGTGATCACCTAGTACTGTTTGTAGTTGTGAGTTCAAGTCTTAGTCCCTTCCCCCTCCCCTACCTCCCAAACCTCTTCCTTTGATATTGTGAATTTTTAAAAAAACACACTTTTGTTGTTGTTGCTGGAACATAATTTGTTTGTTTGTATTGAAATAACGACTATATACTCTTCTTGAAGCCAGAATGCGGCTACCTTGATGGTTGGTAAATAAACAGTCGCAGAGGCAAAATCTCACTTTTGGTGAAACTTGTGTAGCTCTAGCCGAGGAACGAAAAAAACGTATATATGAATATTCATTCCAATAATAACAATAATAATAATAATAATGCATGGAATTTATATAGCTATGTATTATTATTATTATTATTATTATTATTATTATTATTATCATGATGATGATGATGATGATGATGATGTTAGTATATTTTGTCCTACTTTCCCCCCAAGTCAAACTTACACCATCTTCTTTAACGGCAGTCAAACTGCCATAATGAGAAAATATAGCGGTATGTAAATTGCATATAGTTGTTGTTGTTATTGTTATTATTGTTGTTGTTGGTATCATCACGATCATGATCATGATCATTATTATTATTATTATTATTATTATTACTATTATTATTATTAGTAGTAGTAGTAGTAGTGGTAGTGGTAGTAGTAGTAGTAGTAGTAGTCCCCCCCTGTCAAACATATACCACCTTCTTGAACAGCAGCCAACGTTAATGATAATTATACTACTACTACTACTACTACTACTACTACTACTACTACTACTACTACTACTACTACTACTACTACTACTACTACTAAAATAATAATAATATCATCATCATCAGCAGCAGCAGCAGCAAGTTTAGCAGTATCAGCAGCAGCAGAAAAAGCAGCAACAATATAAGCAGTAGCAGTATCAGCAGCAGTAGTAGCACCAGTGGCAGTAGCAGCAGTAACATCATCATGATCATCATCATGATCATCATGATCATCATCATGATCATCATCATGATCATCATGATCAACAACAACAACAACAACAACAATAATATGTTAGTTTATTATTTCCTACTTCCCCCCCAAGTCACACGTACACCATCTTCTTTAACAGCAGTCAAACCGCCATAATGAGGAGATATGGCGCTATATGAATTGCATATATTGTTGTTGTTCTTCTTCTCATTGTTATCCTCCTCCTCCTCCTCCTCCTCCTCCTCAGCAGCAGCAGGAGCAGGAGCAGGAGCAGCAGGAGCAGCAGGAGCAGCAGCAGCAGCAGCAGCAGCAGCAGCAGCAGCAGCAGCAGCAGCAGCAGCAGCAGCAGCAAAAAGTGATGATGGTACCTCCCCTGTCCCCCCAAAAAAAGAGAAGAGGAAGGCCACTTTATGCCTGATTGGAGTTAAAGAGATCATCACCCTCGCCCTTCATTCTTAGCCTACCCCCCTCTCCCCTTTCTCTCCCCTCTCCTCCCCCCTCTCTCCCCCTTGTCCCCTAAAGAACAGGAAAGACAATAAAATCCTCCCTACCACCACCCCCCACCTCCACCCCCTCCCCCTACCCCCCCCCAAAAAAAAAATGAGAAAACGAGAGGAATGAGACACGGTTTGTGTTTTCAGGGCAGAATCAGACAGAAGGAGGGGGTGGGGTGAGGTGGTTGGGGGGTTGGGGGGGGGGCGGGGATGGGGGGGGGGGGGTAGGAGGAGGGGGAGGGAGATCAGGGATCAAGTCTCTTGTCCACCCCCTCTCTCCCTCATCCCTATACCCCCCAAAATTTTGTTCACCTTAGTTCTTTCTTCTTCCTCTTCTCCCCCTGGGCGCGTGCGTGCGTGCATGCATGCGTGCAAACACACACACACACACACATCTCTCACAGAGAGAGAGAGAGGGAGAGATAGAGAGAGGGGAGAGAGGAGAAAAGAGAGAGAGGAGGGAGAGAGAGAGAGAGAGAGAGAGGGGAGAGAGAGACAGAACAGAAGACAGACAGGACAGACAGACACACATACACACACACACACACACACTTGTCTCACAGAGGAGGGAAGGGGAGAGAGAGAGAGAGGGAGGGAGAGAGAGAGAGAGAGAGAGAGAGAGAGAGAGAGAGAGAGAGAGGAGAGAGAGAGAGAGAGAGAGAGAGAGAGGAGAGAGAGAGAGAGAGAGAGAGAAGAGAGAGACACACACATAGCCCCAGAGAGAGAGAGGAGCACACACACACACAACACAACACACACACACACACACACACACACACACACACACACACACACACACACACACACACACACACCCACACCACACCACCACATACACACAGCAAACGACCTTGGCCCAAGTGGGGAGCTTCATCATTTATGGATAGAAGCAAAAAGTACCCAGTACCCAGACCTGTACAGTCAGTTTAACTTGCCGCTAGCTATGCTTGGGACTACTGCGCAGAGCCGAGGACCGAGATGGATGGAGGAGGCTTACCACGGCATCGTCTTTCGTGTCTCCCCCACGACCGCCAAGGTCACGGGTCTGATGATGATGATGATGATGATGATGATGCTTGTGACACTGCTGCCTTGAGACTGTCTTTGCAGCCCTGGCCAAAGCTTTTATAGCGTGACAAACCTGCACTCTCCATCAAAGGGCAGAATAATCCTCTGAAGTCGGAGTAGGGCTGCCTATATTATTATGGCGAGGTACGAGAAGGAAGGTGACAGGACGGCTTAGATATTTATTTTATTTTATTTTATTTATTCTTTTATATCGAGGATAATGGAATAAGCACTCATGTGCTTTTTTTTTTACATTCAGTCCCCGTGTGTATGCGGTTTTGTCAATTTTGTCATCTGTTCCCACCGGCACACAACATTCATGTGCCAAACAAGTAAACTGGGAGATTCTGGGTTCGATTCTCAGCCTTGCCCTTTCTTCGCAGTTTGACGAATTGATTTTAAAAAAAATAAAGTCTTTATAAAATTGTGGACATATATTGGTATGTGTGTGTATAGGTGTGCGCACGTGTGCGTGCGTGTGTGAGTGCGCGCGTCCGTGCACGCATAAATAAGTTTATATGTCTTTTTCAATCAATGTTTTTTTGGTGTATTTTTGTTTTGTTTAAAGAATATTGCATTCCTATATTGGTGTGTGTATGTGTGTATGTGTGTGTTGGTGTGTGTGTGTGTGTGGTGCGTGCGTACGTACGCCGTGCGTATGTGTGCGCGCGCCTGGGTTTGTGTGTGGGTTTTATATATATATATATATATATATATAAAATTTTTTTGAGTTTAAAGCTATCTTGGAATGTTCATAACAATTTGAAATGTATTTTTCTTGTGTATTTTGAGATAATTATACGTATCAATGTGCCTGTCAGTATTGTAATTGCCCATCATGGGATGATGAAAGTTTTTAGTTTTTTTTTTTAACATGAAAAAAAACTAACTTTGAGTGTCCCAAATCCTTCGGATGAGACTATAAACCGAGACCCCCCGCGAATGCGCGCAACAACACCTTGCGCTCACTTAAAAACCCGTTTCACCTTTCTGAAGAGTAGGCCAATTGTGTGCTTGGTGGTAGGAATGGATGGCAACATTTCGAAAACGCATACACGCACGTGTCGTGTTAAGACACCAAGCCCGAAGCTGGAATGCGGTTACCTAAATGACGCAGAGAAAAACGATCACGTACACATTGAAGAACCTCGGAGCTCTAGCCGAGGAACAAAAATAATATCTATCTATCTATCTATCTATCTATCTATCTATCTATCTATCTATCTATCTATCTATCTATCTATCTATCTATCTATCTATCTATCTATCTATCTATCTATCTATCTATCTATCTATCTATCTATCTATCTATCCATCCATCCATCCATCCATCCATCCACCCATCCATCCATCCATCCATCCATCCATCCATCCATCCATCTATCTATCTATCTATCTATCTATGGCGAGGTACTTGAAAAACAGTCACACCCATAAACTTTTCATCCAGTGTGTACTTAAATGGACCAGGATGAATGACTCGGCACTACTGCGCAGAGCCGAGGACCGAGATGGATGGAGGAGGCTTACCACGGCATCGTCTTTCGTGTCTCCTCCACGACCGCCAAGGTCACGGGACTGATGATGATGATGATGTACTTAAAGCATCACAGTGGTGAGTGAGTTAGCCTGCGTGTTGTTGAGGTCACCATGTTAATCTGCGGAAGGTCCAGCAACGCTAATATATAGCTCTATAGAAATTTCGTGTGTTATTATTTATCTATTATTAAGAGCGAACCGCTAAATACACTAACGAACTTTTTTTGATTGAGAGAAGATAATCGGCTGATGTGGAAACTTCTTGGTTGTTTTTGAAAATTTTTTTAATTTGTCATTCAGCCTGCAGTT
>CM054158.1:46251373-46271373 GCA_028751875.1 Rapana venosa | reverse complement strand
CTCTCTGTATCTGTGTCTCTGTTTCTGTCTGTCTCTATCTGTCTGTCTCTCCTGTCTGTCTCTGTCTCTCTCTCTCTGTGTCTCTTTCTGTCTGTCTCTGTCTCTCTCTGTGTGTCTCTCTCTGTCTCTGAGTCTCTGTCTCTTTCTCTCTGTGTCTCTGTGTCTCAGTCTCTCTGTCTCTTTCTCTCTGTCTCTGTGTCTCTGTCTTTCCTGTTCCGCTTTTCGGAAGAGTAGGCCATTGTGTGCCGGTGGAAACAGATGACAAAATTTACAAAACCACATACACACGGGGACTGGATGTAAAAAAAGGACATGAGTGCTTCTTCCATTATCCTCGATACAAAAGAATAAATAAATAAATAAATAAAATAAATATGTCTCTCTCTCTGTCTCTGTCTCTCTCTGTCTCTCTCTGTCTCTCTCTCTCTGTGTCTCTCCCTCTCTCTCCTCCTCCCTCTCTCTCTCCCTCCCTCCCTCCCTCTCTCTCTCCCTCTCTCTCTCTCTCTTTCTCTCTCTCTCTCTCACTCTCTCTCTCTCTCTCTCTCTCTCTCTCTCTCTCTCTCTCTCTCTCTCTCTCTCTCTCTCTCTCTCTCTCTCAGTAATACCTCTTTGGCCTTTTGGGACTTCCGACACGGGAGTATGAGTAATGAGAAGAAGGGCAAGTCCATTACTTTTGTGTCTGCTTGCCTGAATTTTGTCGAGGGGGGAATGGGGGGCAAGACTTGAAAGTGCTCACTCCCTCTCCCTCTCTCTCTCTCCCTCACCCTCCTCCACCTTTTAAGTGGCGCTGGAATGGCTAAGGATGGGGGGGGGGGGGGGGGTCTGGGGGTCACCTCCGTGGGGAGCTCATATATAAGGACGGTGGGGGGTAAGGGGTAGGGGGTGGGGGGAAGAATTCTTTTATGGTTTGATCCATGTGTCGTATCTGTTAATGTCAAAACAACAAGTTCCTACCTCCCTATATCCCTCACACTGTCTATATTGTGTGTGTGTGGTGGTAATGTGATTACACACCAACTCGTGAAGCCCAACAGTTGTAGATAGATCAGGAATTAACTCGTGGCAAGGTTTTTGTTGGTTATTTTTTATTAACGTTTCTTGTTCCATGATATAGACCCCCCAAAAAAACCTGACAAAGCGTGGCTTAGGTAATTCCTGTACGTTTTCCCCGAAAATTGCCACTTGGCTAATGCTAGTATTGTGACAAGGAGAGTATTGAGTTACAAAATCTATGAGTAAGTGGAGAGAGGGGAAGAGAGAAAGAGAGAAAGCACTGAATAATAAATCATACAGAAATGAGTATTGGCAAGCAAGTTTGAAAGAATGCTGTCGAAACATCTGCACTTGTATTAATGCAGTCATGGTCTGCAGCTGTTATAATGTTAATGGAGTCCATTATAAGTTTCATGCTTTTTTGTTGTTGTTGTTGTTGATGGATGACACAGATGTATTTCATGTAAATTTGATATTCACAAAATGTAACCTGTGTGCTTTTTACAAAATACGCAAAAGTAGAGACCGAAGTCTTAAGCTTGTTTGTTATTTTGTTTGCTTGTTTGTTTGTTTGTTTGTTTTCGTTCCTCGGATAAAGCTCTGAGGTTCGCCAATGTTGCGTATGCGACCGTTTTTGGCCCACCGTGAAGGTAGCCGCATTCCGACTTCGGGGATGCATGCTGGGTATGTTTCTGCTTCCACTTCAATTCTGGCGCGATCTCTTGTCTTCTTCAGCCGTGCTCTTAGGCTAGATCTCAGAAATTTTTGCGACCACGAACCGTTTTCGTACCATTTCTGACCCAGGCCAAAAAGCTGTGTCAGTTATTGATGTCAGCTAATTGCTAAGGCCTACACTAAACATGTTGTTATGTTGTAAAAAAAAATGTTGTGTGTTGAGATTGCTTTACTTCAGCCATGACAAGCTCTTAACATAACAACAACAACCTGTACTCTCCTTTTGTTAAAGGAGTAATAAAATCCTCTGAAGTCGGAGTATGGCTGCCTAGATGCCGAGGTATTTAAAAAAAAACAAACCCCAAACAAACCCAAGTCATATACACAAACTTCTCATCCAGTGTGCAATTTCCATCTCGCAGTGATTCCCAAGGTGGGATGAGTGAAGTCAGAGTGCACATTCTGGGTGACCCCCAGAGTGTTAAGCTAGGGGACGCACAACAGCAGCAGCAACAACAACAACAACAACAACGATGCAGTAACATGCCATTTAGGTAGCTGTATTCCATGTTTCGGGAATTATATTTCTTCTTCTCTTTTTTGTGTTCCCTTTACCAGATGGGGTGCATAGTGCCTGGTCTTCTCATTGTGCTTGTAACTTTACAGGAGGTCTGCCTGCTGGCCTCAGCCGACACATTCCGACTCCGGAGCAGCTCATTTTTTGTAAGGATGCATGCTGGGTATGTTGGTATTTCCGTAACCCACCGAACGCTGACATGAAGTACGGGTTCTTCACAGTGCATAATTATTTTGATCTTTTATTTGTGTGTATATACACAAAGGAAATGAAGGCACTGGCAGGTCTGGACTTGAAGTTGACCTGGGAGATCGTAAAAATCTCCGACCCTTAATTCACAAGACGCCATCACCGCCGAGATTCGAACCCACGACTTCATGGGCCCGTGCGGTTGAAGCCAAACGGTCTTAACCACTCGGCTATAGCGTCCACTTGTGATATATAAACACGACACCGATGTACGATACTTTTTGTTATGTCATCCATTCTTAACAGGCACGCAAATGGCCTACTCTTTTTTCGAAAATTGGAATAAAATTTTACATACATGATTGTCTATCCAAGTACTTCTGTATGTAATCTCAGTTTAGAATCTCATCTAAAGAGCTCAGTGGTCAGAGCACTCGTTTTCCTCAAGCTAAGGTTAAGCAGCATTGTGCGTGGTTACCACTTGGATGGGTGACCGTTTGCCGCGCCTTGACTTCAGTACAGTTCCCTCCAGTTCACCCAGCTGTAAATGGGTACCTGCCCTCTTTAATGGTCAGGGAAGGTAAAGAAAGCAGCGAGGGAGAGGAGATGGGCGCCGCCCTCAATATGCTGGCCCCTAGAGAAGTGAGGTCTCTGACGCCTCACCCTGTTCCGCTTTTCGTAACAGTAGGCCATTGTGTGCCTGTGGGAACGGATGACAAAATTGACAAAACTGCATATACACGGGGTGTAAAAGTCAAAGTCAAAGTCAAAGTCAAACTTTTCTTTTCAGATGGTACATCGAATAAGCAATGCATTTGCTTGTTTTTCCTTTTTCCATCAAGCCATCTATCTAAAAAAAAGGAGAAAAAACAAAAGATAATATATATTCAGACATAGAAATAACCCCCCCCACCCCCAACCTAATCAATGATAAACCATACCAAAACACCCCCCACCACACGAATGCTTATTCCATTATCCTCTAAATAAAAGAATAAAATATTATAGGAAAGATAAGAATTATAAAAAAAAAACCATACAATGAAATGGGCTACTCCAAAGTCAGAATGTGTCAGCTGAAGCCATCGGGCAGACCTTGTGCAGGCACTATGCAGCCTAGCACTTGAGAGAGAGAGAGAGAGAGAGGAGAGAGAGAGAGAGAGAGAGAGAGAGAGGTAGAGAGAGAATGGCAGGGGTTGTGGGGGGGGGGGGTGGGGCGAGGTAGGGGGGGGGGGATGGAAGAACCGGCCTCCGAATGAGATACGTAATGAGTTTGAGAAAAGTTTGGACTTTCTATCTCCGACTCTTCCTCTGTCTGCCTTCTCCCTTTTCTCTCTGTCTGTCTATCTGTCTGTCTGTCTGTCTGCCTGTCAGGCAGTATCGCTTTCTTTGTCTGTTTGTTTGTCTGTCTGTCTGTCTTTCTGCCTTTATGTCTGGTTTTTTGTTTGTTTGTGTCTGTCTGTCTCTCCCTGTCTGTGTGTGTGTGTGGGAGGAGAGAGAGAGAGAAGAGAGAGAGAGAGACGAAGAGGAAGAGAGGGAGAGAGAGAGAGAGAGAGAGAGAAGAGAGAAGAGAGAGAGAGAAGAGAGAGAGAGGAGAGAGAGAGATGAGAGAGAGAGAGAGAGAGAGAGAGGAAGGAAAAAAACCAAAGAAATAAAACCACGAGATCTTTAACTTCTATTCACAGAAAATAGATCTCATGTAATTGCTGGTTAAGCTGCTCGTTTGGTTATTGTTATTATTGTTATTATTATTGTTATTATTGTTGTTATTTTTTTTATATTATTATTATTTATTATTATTATTATTATTATTATTATTAATTTATTATTATTATTATTATTATTATTATTATTATTATTATTTATACCACTTTAAGTCACGGCAGATTTCTCTGCGTGAATTTCGGGCTGTTCTGCACGGGGTGAGCACGTCGCCACAAGAGCAGCGCCACCCTTTTTTCTGTTCTTTTCCTGTCTGCAGCTGTATTTGTTTCTCTATCAGAGCGGATATTTTCTACAGAATTTTTGCCAGGGATAACTCTCTTGTTGCCGTGGGTTTACATGCGCTAAATCATTATGGGAAACACAGGAGACCTCGGTTTATCACCTTATCCGAAAGAGTAGGACCCAGACCACCACTTATGGTCTAATGGATGGAAGGGGGGAGGGGGAGAGGACGTTTTGGGCCCAAACAGGGTTCGAACCATCACACACTTCCGACCCGGACTTTTCGCTTTCTAGGCAGATGCGTTACCTCTAGACCACCGATCCATTAAAAATTAAAAAAATAAATAAATCTGCTTTTTTTTTTTTTTTTTTTTTTTTTTTTTGCTGCCTCATCTTCTGTGATGTCCCTCGTCCTGCTGTTCCCACGACGCTCACTCCAATATCCCCACCACAGCCATACCCAGATTCGTTATGTCTCATCCTCTGGGCCGGAAGTCCACAGGGAGCCCATCACTGTCAGGCCGCCGTGGGGCCACCAGCCAGAGGGGCCCTGCACTGCTGCTGGGTCACTTTGGTGGTGTTCAGTGGTGCCTGTTCTGAGCTAACGTACGCAGGACACCACCTACTAAGCCCCCTACTAACGACAGTATTAGCTCAGTCGCGGAGCCAGACTGAGTGAGTTGCCCACCCGAGGTGGCAACCACCACAACGTCCCTCCAACGACCGTCCCCGCGAACCTCCAACCCCAAAGGCTTTGACACAAACTCACCACAGGCACAGAAGTGTATGGGCAAACCGAATCCGAGGTCACCATGAGACCAGAGCAACTTGAACCACCGAATCAGAGGCTTTTTTGTTTTTATTGCATGATGATCAATGACAATGAGGATGACGTAATGGTGCTGCTGTGGAAGTGCATATGCTTTGAGACTACCTGACAGGGTTGTACTCTACGCTTACTTTCATAACATATCCCGGCGTCAACCGGGCCCGAGAGATACAGACACCTGCAGTGTTGGTCAGGTAATTTGAGCAGCACTCTCAAATTCGCATCCGTTAAGTGGATGAAGCTCGACTGTGTGGTCCCAGTCTTCCCACTGAGCCCACAGCACACTCGCTCTGGGTAGGAGCCGGCCGGAGTCCGAAAAATCCCTATGACTCTTATGGGAATCGAACCCGCGACCTTCCAGTCCGTAACCCAAGGCGCTAACCACTGCTCCATGGCGGCTAGTTAAATCTGCATTTTCAGCACCTCCCCCCCCCCCCCCCCCATCGCCCCCTTACCCCTTCCCTCCGTCCTTTCTGTCTTAAAGTTCCTTCCTTCTGTAAGTTGCTGTGTCCCCGCTCCCTCACCTTCCATCCTCCCCCCCCCATGGGAACAAAAATGACAGAATTTACAAAACCGCATACACACGGGCACTGGATGTAAAAAAGCACATAAGTGCTTATTCCATTATCCTCGATATAAAAAAAAAAAAAATAAATAAAATAAAATAAATCCCCACCACAACACACCCCCTCCCTCCCCAAAGTTAAGAACATCCCATGATGGACATGGCCCAACTGACGACACACCAACACCTCCCCCCACCCTCCTCCACACACACACACCTCTTCCCCCACCCACTTCTCCCCTTCTCCCTCCTCTCACCCTCCTCCCCCCCTCCAACCAAAAAAAAACAAAAAACACCCGGTGAAAGAGAAAAGTGTCATGAAAAAAATGTTCAGCCTGTCTGTGCCATTTGAGGGCCAGACATGCAGAAAAAAAAGAGAGAAAATATGAAGTCTGGGAATATTATTGTCTGGGAGAAAGAGTAGGGGAGAGAGAGGGGGATGGGGAGGGAGAGAAGGAGGAGGGGAGAGAGGGGAGAGAGAGACAGGGAGAAGGAGAGAAGTGAGGAGAGAGAACCAAATCAAATCAAATCAAATAATCTTTTATTTCAAGGATAATGATTAAAACCTGATGTGGAAGAGAAGAGACCGATAGATAGATAGAGAGAGAGAGAGAAGAGAGAGAGAGAGAGGAGAGAGAGAGAGAGAGAGAGAGAGAGAGAGAGAGAAAGAGAGAGATAGAGCAAGCAATAGAGAGAGAGAGGGGAGAGAGAGAGAGACAGACAGAGAGACAGAGGGACAGAGAGAGAGAGAGAGAGAGAGAGAGAGAAGACAGAGACAGAAGAGACAGAGAGAGCGCAACCTCCAAACGAGATAGGTAATGACTTTAAGAAAGTTTGGACTACTTTTTTCTGCTCTCTCTTTTGTCTGTCTGCCTCTCCTTTCTGTCTGTCTGTCTGTATTGTCTGTCTCTGTCTCTGTTTGTACTGTTTGTGTCTGTCTGTCTGCCCCCCCCCCTTTCCTTTCTCTGTCAAATTGCACACACACGGGGATGGATGAAAAAAAAGCATTTGAGTTATTATTCCATTATCCTCGAATAAATAATTAATATAGAATAATTAAACATGTCTCTTTCACTCTCTTTTCTCTCTCTCTCTTCCTCTCTCTCTCTCTCTCTGTTCTCTCTCTGTGTCTGTTTTCCCTGTCTCTGTCTCTCTTTCTCTCTGTGTTTCTCTCTCTGTGTGTCCATCTCTGTGTCTATTTCTGTCTGTTTCTACCTATCCATCATCCATCCATCCATCATCCATCCATCTATCTATCTATCTATCTATCTATCTATCTATCTATCTATCTATCTATCTATCTATCTATCTATCTATCTATCTATCTACCTACTACTACCTACCTATCTATCTATCTACCTACCCATCCATCCATCCATCCATCCATCCATCCATCTATCTATCTACCTACCTACCTACCTACCTATCTACCTATCTACCTACCTACCTACCTATCTATCTATCTATCTATCTATCTATCTATCTATCTATCTATCTATCTATCTATCTATCTATCTATCTATCTATCTATCTATCTATCTATCCAGATATATACACACGAAGGAATTAAAACACTGGCACGTCCACACTTGAAAGTTAACCAGGAAGATCGTTAAAAAACCCAACAACCCAACACCACCTCCATTCTTCATTCCTCAGACTTACTACCCTCCTCTCCCACAGAAAAACCAAGTGACCATCGTGAGACTGAGGACTGGACACTGCAGACTCGGACATCGCATGTTCACCAAGTTCCACATTGGTGATTCTGAGGCGTGCCCCTGTGGCACTTCTCCCATGACAGTGGAAGAACACTTTCTCCAGACCTGTCCTGTCCAACACACCAAAAAACCTGAGGGTCAATATCTGGCCCACTGACCTGCCGGTTAGGGAGGGTCAAGCTCTTCGGACCCCTGGAGGGCCTTCATTCAGCGTTACCAGAGCATTTGTCAGGGCCTCTGGAGTTGCTGTCTGATGAGCCGTGGATGGAGAAAGAAATTCATTTCCATTTCATTCCATGTCATAATATACCACTTTTAAGTCACGGCAGATTTCTCTGCGTGAAATTCGGGGCTGCTCTTCCTTTTGGAGAGAACGCGTCGCCGCAAGAGCAGCGCCACCCATTACTGTTTTTTTTTCTTTTTTCACCTGTCTTCAACTGTATGTTGTTTCCATATCAGAATGGGCTTTTTAAAAAAATAGTTTTTTTCTACAGAATTTTGTCAGGGAGAACTCTCTTTTGTTGCCGTGGGTTCTTTTACGCGCGCTAAAATTTTTTGTCTACCACACGGGACCTCGATTTTTCGTCTTATTCAAAACACTAGCACCCAGATCATCAGTCATGGTCTAATGGATGGAGGAGGGTGGGGGTTAGGGGGTGGGGTGTGGGTGTTGAAAGTTTCGGGCCCAAACGACAGGAGAATCGAACCACCGCACACTTCCGACCCGGACTTTTCGCTTTCTAGACAGGCGCGTTAGCTACCAAGACCACCACCGATCCCCTCAACCAGACGGCCCTCCCGAGATTTGAACCCGCTGGACTTGATGGGGATTGAAATCAAACAGCCTCTTCCATTTGACTTCCCTAACTACTGGGTCGATCCCCTTTGGGTAAGGTATCTGCTCGTGCGTGGCTTGCTATGGTAAAGATGATTATAGTGTGTGGTAGTGAAAACGAATAGAGGAGGGTGGTGGGTAGGTGGGGGAGGAGGAGGAGGAGGAGGAGGAGGGGGAGAAGAGTGTGACAGGGGAAGGGGGGGGGGGAGAGGAGCAGAGGGTGATGGGGGTATGGCGGGTGGGCGGGGGTGGGGGAGGGGTAACGGCTGGAACTGAAGTGGAATGCCAGAACGAAACCTCTGGCCAAAGGTCTGTGATTTGCAATGACGGTGTGGACAGCTGATTACAAGAAGGCTGAGAGAGAGAGAGAGAGAGAGAGAGAGAGAGAGAGAGAGAGAGAGAGAGAGAGAGAGAGAGAGAGAGAGAGAGAGAGAACAGAAAAGAAAAAAAGAAGAGAAGAGAAGAAAAAAAGAAAAGATACAGAAAAGTAGAAAAGAAGAAAAAAAGAAAAAGCAAGAGATACAGAAAGAAAGATAGAAAGAAAAGAAAGAAAAGAAAGAAAAAAGAAAAAGAAAAGAAAAGGTAAAAATCTAGTAAAGAACTCGGATCGTTGCACTTGAAAGTCTTGTATGCTTTATCTTAAAAGTTTACATATCTTTTCTTGTTTTGCACACACACACACACGCGCATGCACGCACGCACGCACGCACACACACACACACACACACACACACACACACACGCACGTAAACACGCGCGCGCAAACACACACACACACACACACACACACACACACACACACACACACACACACACACACACACACACACTTAGAAGGGGAAGGGTGTTCTTTCTCCTCATCTAAATCTTAAAAACCGTTTTGGTTTGACTAAGAATTCATATTCTACCTTATAATAATTATAAGAAAAACAATTTCAGAATCGATGATTTCGTTTAATAAGAGCCATAACCATACATCTCCATACAAAAAGATGCATGGAGATGTGTGTGGCTGGGGATCTTAATAGACGATTAACACTAAGAAAGAAAGATTCTTTTCTTTTCTTTTCGTATGAACAATATAAGGGACGGGACAGCTCAGTGGTCAGAGCGCTCGCTTTCCCCCAGCCAAGTTAAGCAGTGTCGAGCGTGGTTACCACTTGGATGGGTGACCTTCTGCGCATCTTGGCTTCAGTACAGTTCCCCAGTTCCCCCAGCTGTAAATGGGTACCTGCCCTCTTTAGGGTCAGGGAAGGTAAAGCAGCGAGGGAGAGGAGATGGGCGCCCGCCCTCAATATGCTGGCCCCTTGAGAAGTGAGGTCTCTGACGCCTCGCTTCCCTACGACCTTACAGGTTATGGGACGCCTTTTACTTTTATGAACCATATCAGGCAGAATACAATTCCTCCTACATGCTTTGAAGAAAAAATCTTCACGTTTCAGTTATTAGTTGTTGTTTTGTTGTTGTTTGAGAAAGGTATTTTCTTCATTTCTTCTTCGTCGAGCGCTCAGACAGCAACTACTGTTGTCTGTTATAGGAGCGAAAATGCGCTGTGCTGCCGTTAAGCGCCTGACAAGTCAGGACCACCGCATCCGACTTCGGCATACGAAGAAAATTGTTATATCTTAAGTCTTGCTGAAACACAAAACAAGGCAGGAGAATGGACCAAGAAGGCAGAAAATTGACAAGAAGGAGGTGATAGGCAGAAAAGGAACAAGGCAGAAACAAAGAGAGTGATAGAAAAGAGGAAACTTCTAGCACAGAATTTCCAGAAGGTGGGGATGCTATTTATACTGACAGGCCTCCCGGCATCCCCACGAGGGAGAAATATGTAATTAAAAAAAAAATCTTTTGGTTGATAAGATTTTCCCGTTGACCAAAAAAAAAGAGCGTGAAATAAACATTTCTGATTGCGTAAGAAGAGTCTTTCCTCTTAAGAGAAGAAATTTTTATTAATCATAGATCATTAATTTACGCTTGGCCAAAACGTACATCCCGTTATACGGGAATTCTTTCCCAAATTTTTTTTGTTTCAATAAAATCATCTACATTTTGATGAAAACAAAGGTTTAACATCAACCTTTCTTTTTTGTTTTTTGTTTTTGTTTGTTTGTTTGAGCAAACTGTTTTCAACTTAGATTGAAAACTAAAGAAAGAGACTTTAACATCTATAATTTGGCACGTGTACAATTTTGTTTTTTTCTTGTTAATAAAACAAAAATCAATGTAATTAATTTCTTTTCGGAAAAAGACGCTTTCCAGTTAACAACAAGGCGAATCAATCATCTCTGAATGAGAAAATTACAACTCGGTGTGTGATTCACTTGATAAAAGCAGTTTGAAATCACTCGGTTCTATTTGAGTAAGAAAACATTTTTAGAGGATAAGACTTAACTTAGTTCTTGATTTATTAAGCATTTCTATCCCCGAAGCCCTAATGCCGCTACCTTAATGGTAGGTAAAAACAGTCGCACACGCAGAACATCGGAGATGTAAGCCGAGGATCGAAAAACAAAAATTAAGCATATCTGATTTTGTGAATTGTTTTTCCTTGACAAAAGAGAGAGAAAAAAAGTACAAATAAAAAATAACAACCGAAAAAATGGTGTAATAGAGATCATTTCTGTTAAAGTATAAATGCTTTCCGTAGACATTTTTTTTTATGTCAGTCACTTTTGCTTGAGTAAGATTTTTTTTTTTTAAATGATAAAAAACCCCACCATAAATGTAGTTTCATTATTGGCAGTCTGTTTGAATATAACGTCCTCCACTTAGACAAATATTAAAAATCACTTCTCTTTCATTTTAGAACATGTTTTCCAAATTCTAAATAACTCTTAACCCAATCATTTTGAGTCTTTATGTAAGATCTGTAGTTTAAAAAAAAACAACCAACCAAAACAATACCAACAACAAAATCCCCAAACGTTCTAATATCAATCATTTGATTTCGATTAAAATGTTTTCGACAGGATTAAAAAAAAAAAGAAAGCTAAAAAATAGCGGCAATTTTTTTATAATTATCGTTCTCTTTATCATTATTATATCCATCCAAGTAAAATATTAACTGTGTTTGATTGACACAGTAAAAAATATATTAATCCTGCCTTTTTGAGTGAAATGTTTTCCGTTTCATATAAAAGCTTAATTTCTTTCAGGGCAAATTTTATCCCCCGTTTATGAAAAAAGAGTCAGTATCAATCATTTCGTTTTAAAGAAAAACCAATCTAATCCAATCCTGTTGTTTATAGCCCCGCCGACCACAGAGGCCATATCAGGGCTGTCACCTCGTAAAACTTATAAATCTCAGATTAAAACTGTGCAACTATGTACAGATTAAAACAGGGTATAAAAACAACTCTGCTGTTGTTCCTTGTAGCAACGCCCTGGCCAACCATAAGGGTCAACCCAGGACAGGCACCGCGTTGTGGGAAAAACCACATCAACCACACATGAAATGAGATAAAACCAAAAAACGTTTTAATGAAAAAACCCAACCGCTTTCCACTTGACAAGAAATTTAATCTTTAATATGAATCATTTCTATTCAAAAACAGGCATGGTTTCTGATTGAGTAAAAAAAACCCGTCTCAAAATTCACTGTTTTGTCATCAAAAATAAAGAAAGTTTCCTATTAGTTTGAAAGCTTCTTTATCAAGCATTTAGTTTTTGAGTAAATGGGTTAAAAATGGTGTTTGGTAAACAAACAAAAAAATCTTTTACATCAATCATGTCTTTTTTTAAAGTAAAAAAGATTTTTTTCCAAATCGACAAGAAATGAGTAATTTCTATTCAAGCAAGATACATTTTCATTTTCTTGTTAATCAATCATTTTTCTTTGCGGTGGAAAGATGTCTCCTACTCAATTGCCAAAAAAGGATTTAGAATTAATCACTTCTCTCAAAACCCGAAGATGTTTCCTTTTAAAAATTAAAAAAAACCCCCACTTTTCTGTTAGCAATCATTCTCTTTTAGACATGAAAATATGAAATAATGTTAATCTGTTCTTCTGTTGGAATAAAGTTTTGCAACAATCTATGTCTGTAACAGCGGGGACGGGATAGCTCAGTGGTCGGAGCACTCGCTTTCCCCCAGCCAAGTTAAGCAGCGTCGAGCGTGGTTACCAGTTGAATGGGTGAGTGTTTGCGCGCCTTGGCTTCAGTACAGTTCCCCCAGTTCACCCAGCTGTAAATGGGTACCTGCCCTCTTTAGGGTCAGGGAAGGTAAAGCAGCGAGGGAGAGGAGATGGGCGCCGCCCTCAATATGCTGGCCCTAGAGAAGTGAGGTCTCTGACGCCTCGCTCCCCTACGACCTTAGAGGTTATGGGACTCCTTTACCTTTTTACCTTATGTCTGTAACAACTACTTCTAGCTAGGGTAAAGGAGAATAAGTTTGTGATACTGATAATTTTTTAAGTGATCAATTAGGATCTTCTTCTTCTTCTCTTCCTCCTCCTCCTCCTCCTTCTCCTCCTCCTCCTCCTTCTTCGTCTTCTTCTTCTTCTTCTTCTTCTTCTTCTTCTTCTTCTTCTTCTTCTTCTTCTTCTTCTTCTTCTTCTTCTTCTTCTTCTTCTTCTTCTTCTTCTTCGTCTTCGTCGTCGTCGTCGTCGAACGCTCAGACAGCAACTACTGTTGTCTATCACATGAGCTAAAATATGTTGCGCTGCCGTTAAGCGCCTGACAAAGTCAGGCCCAGCCCATCCAACTTCAGCATGGGAGAGAACTGTTATCTTTCAAATCTTTCTAGAAGAAAAAAATGCAGGAGAATGGACCAAGAAGGCAAAAAATAGACAAGAAGGTGGTAACAGGAAGAAAAGGAACGAGGCAGAAACAATGAGAGGGATAGAAAAGAGGGAATTCCTAGCACAGAATTTCCATAAGGTGGGGATGTTATTTATACTGACAAGTCCCTGGCATTCCCCCCCCCCCCCCCCCCCCCCCCCCCCCCCCCCCCCCGTCCCTCTTCGAGGAAAATTTATCAGGATGAGGTCATACTCTTTCAAAAATCCAGGGTATGGTTACTGGTTATTAGTTAGAAGGCTGCTAGACAGAGACCCGTGTTATTCTACTTGATTTGGCTTCGGCAGAATTTCATGGAAAAAAAAACGTCAGAAAGAAGTACAAGCCCGATGTTGACAAGGCGGAAAGTAATCTAAACTTTGAACAATCCTGTCACACTGTAAACACACACGCACGCACGCACACACACACCACACCACACCACACACACCACACCACACCACACCACACACACCACACCACACCACACACACACACACACCACACACACACACACACACGACAACACACACACACCACACACCACGAACGCATGCGAACGCATGCAGAACATCTTGCGCACACGTTAAATCCTGTTCCGCTGTTCGAAAGAGTAGGCCATTGTGTGCCGGTGGGAACAGTTGACAAAATTTTATAAAACCGCATACACACGCAAAAAAAAAGTCATCTTAGCGCTTTGATTTGTTGCTTTACAAGATTCAGCGCTATATAAATTCCATACATTATTATTATTATTATTATTTATTTTTTTTATTTAAATTTTTTATATTATTATTATTATTATTATCATTATTATTATCGTCAGGCCAGGCAGCATGGAATGGTCTGAACTTGTGTAAACTTGTAACTTTTGACTGATACTGTGTTGCACATCTTCATTCATAGCTCACACGCGTGTACCCGGTCACACGCGTTCACATACATGCCCACATGGATGCATACACGCAGGCGCGCATGCACGCATACACGCACGCATGCAGGCACGCTCGCGCACACACACGTCTAATATCACAACTTGTGAAAAGACGTTAAATGAATTTGAGCACACACACACATCACACACGCACATACACACACACGCACGTACGCACGCACGCGTGCGCGCGCCGCGCACACACACACACACACACACACACACACCACACACACTCACACACACACACACACACACACACACCATACTTGCCTGCACCAACATGGTATATGGCATACATGGATGTTGCCCACACATATAAACTGATATCCATGTAGAGAGAATGGACAAGAGATTGAGCTGCAACCTCATGCGTTGCATATCATCATCATTATAATTATACGGTACTATTGTTTTTCTGATGTAGGCATGTCACAACCTGTACGGCGATAGTGTTGCCTTGCCTTGCCGTGATACATCTACCCTCTTTTGTTATCGTTGTTTATTTTGTTTCTTTTCCTGATATTTTCAACATATTTAGATAACTACAGCTATCCATTCTTATAATTATTATTTATTTGATGCAAATTTTGCAGCTGTCTTCACCTGTATACACCATCCCGTTCCCTTCGCTCAGCTGCAGATACTTTGCGCTTTCGAACACCCAGATTCAAACAAACCACTGTTGGTCGTCGCTCTTTCTCTGTTTCTGGTCCATCCATCTGGAATGAACTCCCTCTTTCACTTCGCCTAAGGCTTCCTCTTGATACTTCAAATCCAGCCTCAAAACACACTTATTTCCTACCTGACACTTTCCCCTCATACCTGTTCCTACTTTTTCAACAGTATCCTTCACCTCCTTCATCACCACCTAGGTGTGTGTGTGTGTGTGTGTGTGTGTGTGTGTGTGTGTGTGTGTGTGTGTGTGTGTGTGTGTGTGTGTGTGTCGTGTGTGTGTGCATAAACTTGAAATATCTTATGTTATCTGAGGAAAGTTGCATGCGTGTAAATGGTTTGAGAGCAAGCGCTTCGATTTGTTTGGTTTACAAGATTCAGCGCTATATAAATTCCATGTATTATTATTATTATTATTATTATTATCACCATGATGATGATGATGATGATGATGATGATGATTGCACATGTAAAGATGTTAGAGTACTCATACAAGCATTGCTTGTTGTACTCATTTCATGTATTGGTGCTATGTTGATTCTGAACTGATAAATTTTGTTTAAACTAATGGTCCGAAACAGTTTCTGCAGCCAGAGTATCTTGGGACAAGTTGAAACTAACTGCTGTGCTGGGTATCCTCTTGCCACTGGCCTTTTTCCAACACAGCATAAACGGTACTGGCTTTCATTTTCAGTTATGAATAAGCATGCCTGTCGGTACCTATGTCTATCTATCTATCTATCTATCTATCTATCTATCTATCTATCTATCTATCTATCTATCTATCTATCTATCTATCTATCTATCTATCTATCTATCTGCATTTTTGAAATCGGTTTTTCATCTTTAAGCTTTGAACTTGTATTTACCTGATACAACCTTATAATTGAGATACTTAAGTCGTCTGCGGTCCTTATCGCGTTAATAATTCAGTGAGGGGATGAATTAGTTATCTATTTATAACTGGCTAGCCAGTTAGTCAGTCAGTCAGTTAGTTAGTTAGTTGGATAGTTAGGTAGGTAGTCATTGAGTGAGTGAGATCACGAGTTTATCTAATTTGTTAGGCAGTTATCCAGTTAGTTAGGTAGGTAGGTAGGTAGGTAGGGGGGTAGCTACGTAGGTAAGTGCGTAGGTAATTATAGAGTGGGTAATGAAATTGATGGGCAGAGGAATAGTCTTTTTTGACAACATGATACAGAAAGCAAATTGATGGATGTAACTAGCTTGGACAACAATATGCTTCCTGGTTTAAAAAGAAATCATTTCTATCTTCATTTTTTTTCTTCTTCTTCTCCTTTTCCCGAATCATATTAAGATTCTCCCCTACTAAGACATAATTTCCCCATCAAATCTAGTTTGTCTGATAACCCACGATTTGACTCCAATTCTGTTTTCCGTCAAATTTTGCACACACACACAAAAATGATCGCTTAAGAAATTGTCTTCTCTTTCTTTAACCTCCTTCTTATTTATATTTATAATCTATTTATTTGTTGTTGTATTGCGCTTGCATTAAACGAATCTGTTTCTCGATTATGATCAGCTGGTGCGTGTGCTGTTATATTTATTCATTTTTGTCTTTCTATGATTGACTTGTTTATATTTAGTTTCTTTTTGAACGAAAAAGAAAAATAAGCACTGCATGTGTATTGAATTATGGGAATAGGATGTGATGTGATTGTGCGTGTGTGTGTGTGTGTGTGTGGTGTGTGTGTGTGTGTGTGTGTATGTGTGTGTTGTTGTTGTTGTTGTTGTTGTTGTTGTTGTTGTTGTTGATGATGATGATGTTTTCTTCGATTTTACGTCTGTTCATTCTTAGTGATATTAGTGTATGTGTGTGTTGTGTTGTGTTGTGTTGTGTTGTGATGTGATGTAATGTGTGTGTGTGTGTGTGAGTGTGTGTGTGTGTGTGAGCGCGCGCGCGCGCGTGGAAGTAAGAGTATTTCTTTTTCTATGGACTCTCTCTCTCTCTCTTACACACACACACACACACACACACAAACACACACACACACACACACACACACACACACAAAACACACACACACACACACACACACACACACACACACACACCCTCCCCCTCCACACACACACACACACACACACACACACACACACACACACACACACACACACACACACCCTCCACACACACACACACACACACTAACTTTCCTCCACATCCTCACCATCTTCCCTCAACCATCCCCCACACCCACACACCCACACACACACACCACCATCATCACCAACCCACTTCCAAAAATTTTTTTTTTTCAAAAATCTCATTTTACTTCCTTCTTTTTCTTTTTCTTTCTCCCCCGCTCCTCCCCTCCCCCCATTTCCCCCCTTTTTTTCTCCTTTTTTTTTTTTTTTAAATTCTCTATGCACGCACGAGCCAATCACTCGACCAATCAGAGGTGTTTTCGCTCGACTGCGCGCGCGATATTGGGCAGGCAGGGAGTGATCAGTTTTTCATTGGTCGGCTGTCGGCTCGGGAGATCCCTTAGCGCAGGAGAGGCAGTCAAGTGAAGGGAACTGCAATGACTGGCCCCTCGCCAACAATATTGGGGGGGGCCCTCTGGCGGCAGGTAAATTTGGGCCGGCAGGGCTGCATTGTGTCATAGCTTTCAATATGTCCGTCCCTAGTTGCTGCTGCTGCTGCTGTTCCTGCTGCTGCTGCCGCTGCTGCTGCTGCTCACCCTGGCAACCCTTCCCTCCCCTCCCCTTCCCTCCACTCCCCTTCCTTTCCCTTCCCTTCCCACTCACTCACTCACCCCTACACACCCATCCCGGCATCGTCTGCTTCTTGTCTTTGTCGTCTGCTCAATGTATGCACTTGGAGAAAAGTTGGGAGGTCTTTTCTATCTGAGAGCGAAGAATGGATCTGTGTGTGTGGTGGATGATGCCGATAGGGGGGGACTTATCTGTTGGTTGGGGTGGGGGTGGGGGGGAGAATATTGGGAGGGGGGGGTGGAAGTATGGGGGGGGGGGGGGGGGGTCGGGGTTGGGGGGTCTTTTTTGGTAGGAGTTTTGCGAAGAGGGCGGAAAAGATTGCACTGATTTTTGTTTTTTAGTTGGTTGGTTGGTGAGTTTAAGTTTTGAAAATGTTTTTTTTCTTTCTTTCTTTTTTACACTATTAACTGTGGTGGGCTATTTTGAGACATTCTCTTGATCATTGTAAACACACACACACGCACGCACGCACGCACGCACGCACACACGCACACACACACACACACACAGGGGCTAGTTTAAATGTAATGAAACTTGAGAGGTTTTCTCTCTCTGGCAATGCATATATTGCGCCAACTTAGGTAAACTTAGCATATTCATACTTGCATATTCATACTTGCTAAAGTAGTATACGCAGAAGTCTCTGTAGTAAGAAAAATCTAGCAGAAATTGTCTGTGATTTTGAGTCCATTCTGTTGTTTACTTCACTTAAACCCCCTCATGTTTTAAGTTTAACGGTAATAAACAAGCTTTAAAACAGGCTGAATATTAGAAAAGTTCCAACACAGAATATATACATACAACCTTATAGAGAAATAAATACAAATCTTGAACGGATGACAAAATTTACAAAACTGCATAAACACGAGGACTGGATGATAAAAAAGCACACGAGCGCTTATTCCATTATCCTCGAAATAGAATGATAAAAGAATAAATAAATAAATAGATAACACTTGTCAGCAGTGATGAAACTAATATGGTTTTTTTTGTTTGTTTGTATGTTTTTAAAAAAAAAGTTAGTAATCATGGTCCATGAAATAAACATTTTAAAGTTTCCCACATTAACAGTAGTATATTGCGATATACGTCAAAGATAAAACATAATTACAAAAGTATAGTACTAAGCAACCACAATGGAAATAATAACGCAACAAAACAAAATGTTATATTACTGCAATACATAACACGCTTGTCCGTCGTGTTCGACCATGACCTCCAAAACAGCAGAGGAGACAGCTACTGTTTTGGAAACTTAGGCAGACATTTAATTATTTTTATTTTATATTTTATTCTTATATATCGAGGATAATGGAATAAGCACTTAATTTGCTTTTTTACATCCAGTCCCCGTGTGTATGCGGTTTTGTCAATTCTGTCATCCGTTCCCACCGGCACACAATGGCCTACTCTTACGAAAAGCGGAACAGGATTTAACGTGTGCGCAAGATGATCTGCGTGCGTTCGGTTTATAGTCTCATCCGAAAGACTTTTTGGGGAGAGTGGAGTCTGCACTGATGTTAACTCCAGGGGGAAAATATCCCATTGAACGAGAATCGAACCTGGGTCGCCAGATTGCGAGTGCAATGTTCTAACCACTAGGCTATCCCGTCCCCCGTAGTGGAGATACCTGCAATACAACATAGCCAACGTAAACTGCATTATCTACAGAGAGAAGATTTAAACCCTCGGTCGTGTAAAGGCTGATGAGTGTACTGGTAGTGGACACAGACTTGACCAATGCCCGTGTTCATACATTTTGTCCTTATGGAGTGATGGTTGCAAGAACCGCCACCCCCCCCCCCCCCCCCCACACACACACACATGGTTTGTTTGGAGAGTTGACTATGCAGATATTTAATTAATTAATTAATTAATTTTATTTATTTATGCCACTTTAAGTCACGGCAGAATTCTCGGCGTAAAATTCGAGCTACTCACCCCGGGGAGAGCGCGTCGCCACAAGAGCAGCGCCACCCATTATTTATTTAAAAAAAAAAATCCTGTCTACAACTGTATTTGTTTTCATTTGAGATGGTGAGGCCGCCCTTTGAGAAGATACAGGAAGAGAAGAAGAAGAAGAAGAAGAAGAAGAAGAAGAAGAAGAAGAAGAGAGAGAGAGAGAGAGAGAGAGAGAGAGAGAGAAGAGAGAGAGAGAGAGGAGAGAGAGAGGAGAGAGAGAGAGAGAGGGGGGGGGGTTAGAGGGAGTCCTTGGAGAGGTTACAGAGATGTTCTTTAAAGTGAGTGAACGAGGAGAGATGGTCCTTAAGAGAGATACAAGAGAAGAGATGGTCCTCTGAGGAGATGTTTGAGGATATAATTATCTTTTCTTTGACGATTTTCAGGACAGAGGGTCTTTTACGGAGACGCGCGGAGAGATGGTTTTTTTTACGGAGATGCGGCGGAGAGATGGTCTTTTTACGGAGATGCTCAGAGAGATGTCTTTTTACGAAGATGCGCGGAGAGATGGTCTTTTTACGGAGATGCGAAGAGAGATGGTCTTTTACGGAGACACACAGGAAGATGGTCTTTTGTGGAGATGC
>CM054158.1:46223873-46246373 GCA_028751875.1 Rapana venosa | reverse complement strand
CAGGGAGACAGACATAAAGACAGCGTACTGATGACAATTCCATCAATAATATCAGCCCCTAAGGCCAAGTCTGTAACTTCTCAACACAGCTGATTCCAAAAGACAGACATATAATTATACAGACAGACAGACAGACAGTCAGACAGACAGACAGACAGACAGACTGACAGAAAGATAGACAGACAGGGAGACAGACAGAAAGACAGCGTATTGATGACGATGCCATCAATAATATCAGACCCTGAGGCCAAGTCTGTAACATATCAACATAGCTGATTCCAAAAGACAGACAGACAGATAGACAGACAAACAGACAGACAGGTAGACAGACAAACAGATAGACAGACAGACAGACAGAGTATTGATGACAATGTCATCAATAAGAACAATCCCTCTGGCCAAAGTCTGCAACTTCTCAAGGCTGCTGATTCCAAAAGACAGACATACATACAGACAGACAGACAGGCAGGCAGACAAATAGACAGAAAGACAGACAGACAGACAGACAGACAGACAGAGAGAATATTGATGACAATGCCATCAATAATATCAGTCCTCGTGGCCAAGTCTGTAACATCTCAACACAGCTGATTCCAAAAGACAGACATATAATTATACAGACAGGCAGAAAGACAGACAGACAGTCAGACAGACAGACAGACAGACAGACAGACAGACAGACAGACAGACAGCATATTGATGACAATGCCATCAATAAGAACAATCCCTCTGGCCAAGTCTGTAACTTCTCAACGCTGCTGATTCCAAAAGACAGAATATATACAGACAGACAGACAGACAGGCAGACAGACAAACAGAGAGACAAACAGACAAACAGACATACACACAGACAGGGTATTGATGACAATTCCATCAATAATATCAGTCCCTGAGGCCAAGTCTGTAACTTCTCAACGCTGCTGATTTCAAAAGACAGACAGACAGACAGACAGACAGACAGACAGACAGACAGGCTGACAGACAGACAAAAAACAGACAGACAGACAGCGTATCGAGGGCAATTTCATCAATAATATCAGTCCCTGTGGCCAAGTCTGTAACATCTCAACACAGCTGATTCCAAAAGACAGACAGAAAGACAGGCAGACAGACAGACAGAGAGACAAACAGACAGACATACATACATACAGACATAGTATTGATGACAATTCCTTCAATAATATCAGTCCCTGAGGCCAAGTCTGTAACTTCTCAACGCTGCTGATTCCAGGAGACAGACAAACAGGCAGGGTAGACAGGACAAAAAACAGACAGACAGACAGACGTTATCGATGACAAATTTCCATCAATACTATCAGTCCCTGTGGCCAAGTCTGTAACATCTCAACGCAGCTGATTCAAAAGACAGACAGACAGACAGACAAGCAGACAGACAGACAGAGAGACAAAAACAGACAGACAAAAACAAAAGGGTATTGATGACAAATTGCCATAAAATAATATCAGCCCCTGTGGCCAAGTCTGTAACTTTCTCAAGGCTGCTGAATCCGGGAGAGACAAGCAGAACAGAAAACAGAAATACGAGACAGACAGACAGGTAGGACAGCCACAAACAGAACAAGTTGACATAGTGCCCAAGACAAACAGACAGACAGACAAAACAGGCAAACAGACAGACAGAACAGACAGACAGACATGTAGTGATGACGATGCCATCAATAAAAACAGCCCCTGTGGCCAAGTCTGTAACTTCTCATCGCTGCTGATTCCAGAAGACCTTAGCTTCTGTCGAGCAGAATGTTACGGGATCATTTTTTTGTTTGTTTCGTTCTGTCTTTCGTTCTCTCCTTCTTCTTCCATCTCTGCCACTCCTTCCTTCACCATGACGTCAGACCTCTACAATTCGGTCTGAAGAGGAAGAATGCAAAGAAGAAGAAGAAGAATGCAAAGAAGAAGAAGAAAAGGAATGCAAAGAAGAAGAAAAAGAATATGCGTTTTGATTTGTCTTTGCAAGAAATAGCGCTATATAAGTTCCATTTATTATTATTATTATTATTATTATTATTATTATTATTATTATTATTATTATTATTTATTATTATTATTATTATATTATTATTATTATTATTATTATTATTATCATTACCATTACATCATCATCATCATCATCACCATCACCATCATCATCATCATCATTATTATTATTATTATTATTCTTATTATTCTTCTTATTAAGAATTGCGAAAAAGAATTGCGAAGAAGAATGCGAAGAAGAATGCAAAGAAGAAGAATGCAAAGAAGAAGAACTAAAGGAATGCAAAGAGTGCGAACAAGAATTGTGAAGAAGAATGCAAAGAAGAATGCAAAGAAGAAGAAGAATGCAAAGAAGAAGAATGCAGAGAGAAATGCAAAGAAGACGACGAAGAACGCGAAGAAGAAAATGAAAAAAAAAAAAGAAGAATGCAAAGAAGAAAGAAAAATGCGAAGAAGAAGAATGCGAAGAAAAAAGAATTGCAAAGAATAAATGCAAAGAAGAAGAAGAATTGCAAAGAAAGAAGAAGAAGAATTACAAAGAAGAAGGCGAAGAAGAATGCAAAGAAGAAGAAGAAGAATTCAAAGAAGAAGAATGCAAAGAAGAAGAAGAACGCGAAGAAGAGGAAGAATGCAAAGAATGCGAAGAATGCAAAGAAGAAAGAATGCGAAGAATTCAATGAAGAAAGAAGAATGCGAAGAAGAAGAAGAATGCGAAGAAAAAGAATTGTAAAGAAGAAGAAGAAATTGAGAAGAAGAAGAAGAATTGCAAAGAAGAAGAGGAAGAATTGCAAAGTAGAAGAAGAAGAATTGAGAAGAAGACGAAGAAAAATGCGAAGAAAAAAAAAGAATGCAAACAAGAAGAATGCAAAGAAGAAGAAGGGGTATATAATCATTTTCTTTTCTTGGGTCATTATTTTCCCACACAAATGCGTTGACAAAAAAACAGACAGACGGTCAGAGAGACAAAAACATAGACACGGACAAATAGACAAAAAAGAAACAACATTAAAAAAATCATTCCTCAATCACAGTCACTGTCATGACTTAGATAATATGTAAACGAACAATTCCATGTCATATTATTATTAAAAGCCGAGCATCACATTTCATGGTTCTAATGACGACACCAAAGACGCTAACGATGATGACACTAGTGACGTCCCCTGTGGGAATGCAGAGGGGGCGAGGTCCTGTCACTATAAATAGCATCCCCCACCTTCTGAAAACTCTGTACTAGAGATTCCCTCTTTTCCATCCCTCTCTTTATTTCTTTCTTCTCTCCCGTGGGGGGGGATACTAGGGGCCTGCCAGTATAAACAGCATCCCCCACCTTCTGGAAATTCTGTGCGAGAAATTCCCTCTTTTCTATCCCTCTCTTTGTTTCTGCCTTGTTCCTCCTCTTCCTGTCACCTCCTTCTTGTCTATGTTCTGCCTTCTTGGTGGTCCAGCCTCCAGCCTTTTTTTTTTTCTCTCCTCAAGAAAGACTTCAAAGATAACAAGTTCTCTCCCACGCTGAAGTCGGATGAACTGGGCCTGACTTGTCAGGCGCTTAACGGCAGCGTAACGCATTTTCGCTCATATAACAGACAACAATGAGTTGCTGCCTGAGAGCTCGACGAAGACGAAAACGACGACGACGAAGAATAATAATAATAATAATAATGTATGGAATTTATATAGCGCTGAATCTTGTAAAGCAACAAATCAAAGCGCTCAGATTTCATTTCATACCACTTTAAGTCACGGCAGATTTCTCTCCGTGAAATTCGGGCTGCTCTCCCCGGGGAGAGCGGGAGAGCGCGTCGCCACAAAGCGCTGCGCCACCTTTTTTTTTTTTTTTTCATGTTTGCAACTGTATTTGTTTCCCTATCAGAGTGGCTTTTTTCTAAGAATTTTGCCAGGGACAACTCTCTTGTTGCCGTGGGTACTGACTTCTACTAATGACAATTTTTTTTTCTTTAACAACTGTCAAATCATTCTGTGAGTTCTGACAGGTGAAATCCAGCAGTAATGATGGCTGGCTGAATCAGAAGCAGAAGGCTGGCCGATTCCTCCCCCAAATCCCTGACACAAACCCTCACAGACTAATGAGCAAGCAGACGACAATTCACACCCCCCACACACTAGGCTAAAGCCACCTTCCAGGAGCAGAACGAAGCCAGACAAGGGAGACAAGCGCTTAGAGGAGAAGAAAGGAAGGAAGGGAGGAGTGGGGGTAGGGGGGGGGGGGGGGGGGGGGGGACGTCAGGGACGCGTTGAACTGGACATAACAAGTGTCCGAGCTTTTTGTCCAGGCTCTCAGCAGCTTGTGTCCACTCCCCGCAGAATGTGTGCCTTCGTCTGGAAGATTCATCGTGTCGCTAACCTGTCGTTTCTGCCTCATCTGGCCGTAACATCCGCGCTCTCCGTTCCTCTAGCCTGTAGGTACCCGTCTGAGCGACTAATTGCCGCAGTAATTGGTCAGCCGTCCAGTCCCTTCTGTCCATCGTTTATCACTGAGTTGATTTGGTCAGGATGGGTGCACTCAGCGTGTAACGGTCATTTTCTTTCGTCACTAAGGCTAGTGCCGGCCACTGCGTCCATTGAGTCCTCTCTCCAAAAGCTCCTATCGTCTGCTGTTACGTTGATGGACGTGTGTGTATTTGATAATTATTTGCAGAGAGGAAGGAGGAGGGAGGGCGTGTGGGTGATTGAGATTTTCCTCTCTTTTTGTGTGGGCGTTTTGTTGGAGAGGTTGTGTTGTTTTTGGGGGGGTTTTGTACGAAGTTTCCGGGAAAACTGTGTGTGTGTGTGTGTGTGTGTGTGTGTGTGTAATCGGAGATTAAATAATATGTCCCCCACATGGGGATGCTAGGGGCCCTGTCAGTATAAATAGCAACTCCAATTCTGTGCTAGGAATTCTCTCAATTCTATTCCACTCTATGTTTCTGCCTTGTTCCTTTCCTTCCTTGTCATCTCCTTTTTGTCTAGGTTTTATTATTATTTTTTTGTTCTGTCTTCTTGACCCATTCTCTTGCCTTTTCCCCCCAGAAAGACTTAAAAGATAGTAATTCTCTCGCATGTCGAAGTCGGATGCGCTGGGCCTGACTTGTCAGGCGCTTAACGGCAGCGCAACGCATTTTCGCTCATATGACAAGACAAAAACGAGTTGGTGTCTGAGCGTTCAGAGAAGAAAAAAATATGTCAGAAGAGGAGGAGTACAAATACGAAACAAGGGAGGTAACTTTAGCTTCTCTCCCCCCAAAAAAACCCACCAACAACAAAGGGCCGCAATTTAGAGCTAGTGATGTCTGTATTACATCGTGTCTTTGTTAACTCCTCAACAGACCCCCCAAAAAAAAAAACAACAAAAACAACAACAACAAAACAAACCACAAAAAACAACAACAACAACAAACAACAACAACAACAACAACCAAACAACAGCAACAAACAAACAAAAAAATAAACAAAAACAAAACAAAAAAATGCATACCATTCATTCAGGTACCAAATTAGCTTTGGAAGTTACAATGTCGTAGGCGTCACTGACAATAACCGTAGGCATAGGTTCAAGTCTTGGCTGAGGTATCCGCTTGACGGGAACCCCCTACTCCCCCCCCCCCCTCCACCCACCCCCATCGGACCCCCCTCCCCCCTCCCATCCCTCCTTCTTCCTTCTGACAAGAAAAGACAGTTTACAATGCTTGCACTAAAAAGTTGGGGTTTTTTCCGTACTTTCTTGAAGCTTTGTTTTGACCATGCTGACTTTAGAAAGGGAGGTACACTGTTCCAATAATTATTATTCCCCTAGATAAACTAGTCTTAAATACATTATTACGAGGTTTTGGAAAAGACAGCTTGTGTCCATGTCTGTTTTTATTTTTCTATCAAGATTCTCAATAATTTTTTTGGGGGGTGCTATTCCGTGAACTATGTTAAACATACATAAATATTTATTTAAAAAAATAGTCTGTCTTTGAATGGTGTGACCATGTTCATATTGAAATTGTAGGCTTATGATTATTATGGCAGTCCTGCCTTACTGATTGTCAAAGTAATCAATTGGTATAACTGACTGCTGAATGACAAGTGACACTCTTTTGCTGTTAGAGTATGCTGTGATGCATTGTTTAATGTTGTTGTTTCTAATGCATTAGGTAAGTACATTGCAATCGGTTGCTTAAAAAAAAATTAAATATCGCAGCAAACCTTATCCCAATTACATTAAAAAAATTCTTTTATTTCGAGGATAATGGAATTGGCATTCATGTGCTTTTTTTTAATATTTTTTACATCCAGTCCTCGTGTGTATGCAGTTTCATCAATTTTATCATCCGTTCCCACCGGCACACAATGGCCTACTCTTCCGAAAAGTGGCACAGGTTTTAACGTGTGCGCAAGATGTTCTGCGTGCGTTCGCTAACTAATCCTTTGGATGAGACTATGAATCCAGGGCTGGTGCACACAGAACAGCTTTGCCCACCCGTTCCGCCTTTCAAAAGAGTAGACCTTTTTGCGTCAGTAGGAACGGGATGACAAAATTAACAAGATCGCATTTACTTCAGGACTCAATGTACAAAAAAAAGTACATGAGTGCTTATTCCAATATCTTTGAAAAAAAACAACCAAAAAACCCCTTAATTGCTGTTGGCTTTTATCGAGGAACAGTGACAAAAAGAACATATTATTCTAATTTTTAGCGTTGCGCATTGCACTCGCAATCTGACGACCCGGATTCGAATCCCGTTCAGGAGGATTTTCCCCTTGGAGATAACATCAGTGACGACTGCATCCCTCGAAAAGTTCTTCGGGTGAGACTATAAACCGATGTCCCGTGTGCGAACGCATGCAGAACATCTTGCGCACACGTTAAAACCCTTTAAAGTCCTTCGGATGAGACTAAAAACCGAGGTCCCGTGTGCGAACGCATGCAGAACATCTTGCGCACACGTTAAAACCCGTAAAAGTCCTTCGGATGAGACTATAAACCGAGGTCCCGTCTGCGAACGCACGCAGAACATCTTGCGCTCACGTTTAAACCCGTTCCGTTTTTGGTAAGAGTTGGCAGTTGTGTGCCGTGGGAACGGATGACAAAATGTACAAAACTGCATACAGACGGGGACTGATGTAAAAAAAGGATGTTTATTCCATTATCCTCAAAATAAAAGAATGCATAAATAAACAAATAAATAAATAAATAAATAAAGATAAAGGTCTTTGAAATGTCTTTACCGTGTTTGTTTCTTTTATTTTAAACATACTTTCAACCCCTTGAAGTTAAAAGAAAAAACCGTACTGATAATTATGACTATCCACACACTCACTACACGAGCACATTTAAAATATCTTTATTTTCATCTTTCATCCAAGGCAATTTCATAAGTATATATTTTATTATAATATAAATGGCAGTAGTCGAACTGTGTAAAAAGTAAGTGGGGGATAGGACTTTTCCTACCAATTTCTGTGACGCTTGTGGCTTAGGGAGGTAAGTGTGATGACACCGAGTTGCTTCCCTTCCATTGCTGCCCACTGGTCTGGAATGTCGCTTTGCTGCTGACCAGTTGACCATGTGGGACAGCGCTGCTCTCTCCCTCCCCCTCCTCTCTCTCTCTCTCCCTCCTCTCCTCTCTCTCTCTCCTCTCACTCTCTCTCTCTCTCACTCTCAAAGACCACTTGAGATGCTTATTCATTATCCTCGAAATAAAAGAATTTGTCATTGTCATTCTTCTCTCTCTCTCTCTCCTCTCTCTCTCCTCTCTCTCTCTCTCTCTCTCTCTCTCTCTCTCTCTCTCTCTCTCTCTCTCTCTCTCTCTCTCCTCCCACTCTCCCTCTCTCCCTCTCTCTCTCTCTCTTCTTCTTTTTTTTTTTTTGGGGGGGGGGGGGTTGGTTTTTTATATATATATATTTGTTTGGTCTTTTTGTTGTTGTTGTTTGTTTTGTTTTTGTTTTTGAAAGGGTTATTCCCCTTTGTTTCTACTGTGTAAGAGTATTAGTATTGTGTTATTATTAAGATGTATCCCTACGGCTGGGGATTGGATGTAAAAAAGCACATGAGTGCTTATTCATTATCCTCGAAATAAAAGAATTTGTCCTTGTCATTGTCATTGTCCCTCTCTCTCTCTCTCTCTCTCTCTCTCTCTCTCTCTCCTCTCTCTCTCTCTCTCTCTCTCTCTCTCTCTACCATAAACTCATGCTCATACTTCTCTTTCCCTTAAGGCCGAATGAAAAAGTATGTCAATACTTATCTGTTGCCCTTGGATAATTCTCTCCTCTCTCTCTCTCTCTCTCTCTCTCTCTCTCTCTCTCTCTCTCTCTCTCTCTCTCTCACTCCTCCACCCCTCCCTTTTTTTCCTGCCCAATCCCACCTTCTCCCTCTGATCATTCCCATCCCCACCTCAAGTTTCTTTCTTGTTTTATTGTTATATTAGGTATATTCTTTGTCAGTACATATGTAGTGTATTTAAATCTGTTTGACAACTATCATGTGTATCAATCGTTATATTAATTATGTCTTTTGAGCACGATATAGATTTATTAAGCTTGTTGTTACCATCTGTTGATTTTTTATGTTCGCACACACACACGCATGCACGCACGTACGCACTCATGCACGTTCACACACACACACACCAGCATTCCTTTAAAAAAAAATCCGTACTATACCCCATCATTGTCTCTCTGTCATTCTTTCCCTTTCTCTCTTGATTTTACCTGCTTCTTCTTCTTCTTCTTCTTCTAGTAATATTGATAATAATAATAACAACAAAATGATAATAATTTTTTAGAAGTATTTTTATTACATGGGTTTTGTTGTTGCTTTATTTCCAAATTTGTATTTACATTTATTTATTGATTATTGTATGTGTGTGTGTATGTGTATGTACTAGTAGTAGTAGTAGTAGTAGTAGTAGCAGCAGCAGCAGCAGCAGTGGTAGTGGTCAATCTTACGTCCTTCCACATAAAGTATACTAGAGATATATTGAAGTCGTAAGATTGACCACTACCCACATGTCTGCTCTGCTTCTCTCCTTTCTCTCTGATTTACCGACTTACTCACATCTTACTTGTATGTAAGAGAAAAAATGATAAATATTAATACAAACAAAAATGAAAAATTTTAGAAGTATTTTTTATTAAATTTTTTTTTCTTCTTTCCAAATTTTTCTCATTTTTATCTGTTCTTCTATTCTTTGTATCTACTCTCTTTATCATATTATCATTACTCTCTATATTCTTTATCTTCTCATTCTCATATATCTATATCTCCAGTACTCCTTATCGTCGTTTACCACTCCACTCTGCTTCTCTCTGCTCTCTCTCTCTCTCTCTCTCTACTATCTCTCCATACACCCCACATACTTGTATCTGACTGTCGTCGTTACATTCTGTATACACTGGATGTTATCCAATTTCATTTTCTTATAATTCTCTCTCATCTCTCTCTCTCTCTCTGTCTCTCTCTCTCTCTCTCTCTCTCTCTCTCTCTCTCTCTCTCTCTGTCATGTCAGTATTGGCAGACAAAACTTTTTAAAAAACCCAACCCAACAACAACCACGAACACGACAGACTACAAGCAACAAAAAAAAAAGGCTAGCTATGTATTAATTAACGAATTACATGTAGTAGCCCAATGTATTAGGCCATAAATCACCCCTCTGCTATATAACCTTCATGTATCTGGACAATATTGCATGGCAGGCTGTCTCTCTCCTCTCCCCCCACCCTCGCCCCCCACTCACCTTAAGGTTGGGGTGGTGATTAATCAAATATGTTACCAGTTCATATTGACAGTTATGTCTTTGCCACAGACGGACAACAGAACGTGTGCTGCAGTCCTGCCCGCTACATGAGGCAGCACTCTGAAAGAGGACCTGGCCTGACTGACCCATACCACCCCAGTAGTGGCCAAGAAGCTCTGTGGAGACTGGGAGGGAGGACCTGCATGCAGAGTACAGCTGCCTTCATCCGACGACGACGAAGAAGAAACAGAGGAATACAAAGCGAAGAAGAAGAAGAAGAAGAAGAAATTGGAAAGAAGAAAGAATTTGAAGAAGAAGAATGCAAAGAAAAAGGAAACAGAAGATGCAAAGAGAAGAATGCAAAAGAGAAGAATGCAAAAAAAGAAAGCGAAGTAGAAGAAGAAGAAGAATGTAAAGAAGAGAAGAAGAAGAAGAATTGCAAAAAGAAGAATGCGAAGAAGAAGAATGCAAAGAAGAGAAAAAGAAGAAGATGTAAGAGAAGAAGAAAAGAAGAAGAATGCAAAAGAAGAAAAAGAAGAAGAAGAAGAAGAATGCAAAGAAGAGAAAGAATGCAAAGAAGAATAAGATGCAAAGAATGCGAAGAAGAGGAAGTATATGAAGAATGCGAAGAAGAAGAATGCGAAGAATGCGAAGAAGAACGAAGAAAAAGATTTGCGAAGAAGAATAATAACAATGCAATAATGCAAAGAAGAAGGAAAATGTAAAGAATAATGCAAAGAGGAAGACTAAGAATGCAAAGAAGAATGCAAAGAAGAAGAAGAAGAAATGAAGAAGAAGAAGAAGAAGAAGATGAAGAAGAAGAAGAAGAAGAAGAAGAAAGAAAAATAGACGCTGTTGCGCGCGCGCGCATGTGTGTGTGTGTGCGCGCGTGCGCGTGCATGTGTTCATATTTTGTTACATCTCTTTGTGACTGGTTGGCTGTGTATGAACGAGTTGAATATAAGCGCTTTGATTTGTTTTCACAAGATATAGTACCATATCAATCCCATTTATCATCATCATCATCATCATCACCATCACCATCACCATCACCGCCACCACCACCATCATCATCTCTCTGTATCTGACGCTGTCTGTCTCTGTCTGTCTCTGTCTGTGTGTCTCTCTCCATCTTAGGTTAGGTGTATCAGACATATCATGCCACCGGTTTACATATAAAAAGAGGGAGACTGATAACGTGACAATGTGCCGGTTATGTCATAGTTCTGAGGAAAACAAAATTCATTTCATGTTGTGCTGTCATGTTCTTCATGATTTGAGAACTGAATTAAATCAGCCTAAATTTTTTTTATACATAATAATCCATGTCACTTTAGATTCAATTTACTTATGGTATCACAAAATGATAATACACAACATGATTTAGCAATGTATACTAATAAAGCTTTGAGACGATTATAAATATACTGCGGCAACATAATCTAGGGCTGTAATACATTTAATAATTTGTGTATGGAAGAACGCCTGTAAAAGAAAAGTTGTATGGTACTTATACAAATTCATATTCAACTTTATATTTGTGCTGATATCATGTTTATCCCCTTCAGAAAGGGGTTTAAACCAAAATCTGAATAAACTTTTCGCAATCTCATCTTAGAATGACCCTTATATTCTAAGTACACTCACTCCTCCCCACCTAACTCCACCCCCCCATCCACTCAAACTCTACCCCCTCCCCTCTCCTCTTCGTTTCCCCCTCTCCCCCACCCCCCTCACACACCACTCTCTGTCATATATGACAGGAATGACAGAGGGGGGAATGAATGGGGCCCGAGTTGTCAGTCCTAATTAGTGACATTAATTAAGTTGCATCAGGGATTGCGGTATGCTCGGTTAAACAAGAGGGCAATGGTTTTCGGTCGTGGTGGCGGTCTCATTACAAACTGTCTTCATTTGGTCCTGCTGCTGCTGCTGCTGCTGCTGCTGATGATGATGATGACGATGATGACGATGATGACGATAATGATGATGAGGAGGATGATGATGATGATTCTGCTGCGGCTGGTAGTAGTGGTGGTGGCGGTGGTAGTAGTCATGGTGGTGGCGGTGATGGTGATGATGATGATTTTGCTGCTGCTGCTGCTGATGATGATGACGATAATGATGATGATGAGGAGGAGGATGAGGAGGATGGCGAGGATTTTGCTGCGGCTGGTAGTAGTGGTGGTGGTGGTGGTAGTCATGGTGGTGGCGGTGATGGTGATGATGATGATTTTGCTACAGCTGCTGCTGCTGCTTATGATGGTGATGACGATAATGATGATGATGATGATTTTGCTACTGCTGGTAGTGGTGGCAGTGTGGTGGTGGTAATGGTGATTTTGCTGCGGCTGGTAGTGGTGGTGTTGGTGTTGGTGGTGATGGTGGTGATGATGGTGATTTTGCTGCTGCTGCTGCTGCTGATGATGACGATGACGATGATGATGATGATGATTTTGCTACTGCTGGTAGTGGTGGTAGTGTGGTGGTGGTAATGCTGATTTTGCTGCGGCTGGTAGTAGTGGTGGTGGTGGTGGTGGTGGTGGTGATGGTGGTGATGATGATGATTTTGCTACTGCTGCTGCTGCTGCTGCTGATGATGATGATGATGATGGTGATGACGATGATGATGATGATGATGATTTTGCTACTGCTGGTAGTGGTGGTAGTTGTGATGGTGGTAATGATGATTTTGCTGCGGCTGGTAGTGGTGGTGGTGGTAGTGGTGTTGATGGTGGTGGTGATGATGATGAGGATTTTGCTACTGCTGGTAGTGGTGGTAGTTGTGATGGTGGTAATGATGATTTTGCTGCGGCTAGTTGTGGTGGTGAGGGTGGTGGTGGTGGTGATGGTGGTGGTGATGATGATGATGGTTTTGGTACGGATGGTGGTGATGTTGATGGTGATGGTGATGGTGGTGGTGATGGTGATGGTGATGATTCTGCTGCTGCTATTAATGATGACGATGATTTTGCTACTGCCAGTGGTGGTGGTGGTGGTGATGATGGTGGTGATGGTGGTGGTGGTGATGGTGGTGATGGTGGTTGTGATGACAATGATTTTGCTATTGCTGATAGTGGTGGTGGTGGTGATAGTGATGGTTGTGATGGTGGTGGTGTGGTGGTGATGATGGTGATGATTTTGCTACTGCTGCTGATTTTGCTACTGGTGGTGGTGGTGGATGGTGATGGTGGTGGTGGTGATGGTAATGGTGATGATGATGATGATTTTGCTACTGCCGCTGCTGCTGCTCTTGCTACTTCTGCTGATAATGATGATGATGATGATGATTATGACGATGATTTTTGCTACTGCTGGTAGTGGTGGTGGTGATGGCGATGGCGATGGTGGTGATGATGATGTTGCTACTGCTGCTGCTGCTGCTGATGACGATGATTTTGATACTGCTGTTGTGGTGGTGGTGGTGGTGGCCTTTGCCTGCAGCTACCGTTGTTGTTGAGGCTTGCTTGGCATTGTCATCTTCATTGTCATCATCATCGTCTGCGTCGAATGAGGATTTGTCGTCGTCAAGATTATTTTCTTCAATGTGCTATCGTCGTCGTTGTTGTCATTAGTGTTATCGTTGTCATCGCTTTATTTTGAATTATGTGTGTGAAATGAAGAGGGATTTTGTGATGGTTTTTCATTCATCATTCATGCGTTCATTTATTCGCTCGTTCGATCATTAATTTATGTTTTTTTTCATTAATTCCTTTATCTATTCATGCAGTGTTTAAAAAAAACATTAAAAATATTATTTTGTGCATGTATTTATTTATTTATTTACCCATTTATTAATTCATCATTACCTTATACTTCGATTTTTTTTTTACAAGATTCAGTGCTATATAAATTCCATATATTATTATTTTTATTATTATTTAAAATTCAATAAGGGTACTTTTGCTGGCAACGGCGTGCATTTGTCTCTTCCACTAAGAGCAAGGGGAGGGGATAGCTCAGTGGTCAGAGCACTCGCTTTTCCCAAGCTAAGGTTAAGCAGCGTCGAGCGTGATTGCCGATTGGATGGGTGACCGTTTGCGCACCTTAGCTTCAGTACAGTCCCCCAGCTGTGAATGGGTACCTGTCCTCTTTAGGGTTAGGGAAGGTAAAGCAGCGACGGAGAGGAGACGGGCGCCGCCCTCAATACGCTGGCCCTTAGAGAAGCTGAGGTCTCTGACGCCTCGCTCCCCTAAAAAGGTAAATGTAAAGGAGTCCCATAACCTATAAGGTCGTAGGGGAGCGAGGCGTCAGAGACCTCACTTCTCTAGGGCCAGCATATTGAGGGCGGCGCCCATCTCCTCTCCCTCGCTGCTTTACCTTCCCTGACCCTAAAGAGGGCAGGTACCCATTTACAGCTGGGTGAACTGGGGGGAACTGTACTGAAGCCAAGGCGCGCAAACGGTCACCCATCCAAGTGGTAACCACGCTTTCACTCCCCTACGACCACATATTAGGTTATGGGACACCTTTACCTTTTACCATTTACTAAGAGCAAAAGTTGAGCTGCGTGTTTATTTGGTTGACTGGTTAACTGGTTGGCTTGTCAGTTGGTTGGTTGGTTTAGAACGAAGGGAGATTGGCTTTTGCCGGTTTATTTATCTGTTTATTTATTTATTCATTAACATTTCATTTATTCATTTGCATAATTATTTATGCTTAGCATTAAGACTAATGAACGGAACCCCTTTCAAGGATTTGTCAACTTATAATGCTTAATTCAGAGAACAGTACAAAGAGGGAGACGAAGAAGCAGACAGAAAAAAAACGATGGGAAGTCAACATCAGAGAGTGGACTGGCCTTGGGTGGAACGAATTGCTACGGAAAGCAGAGGAATGGAGGAAGCTGGTTGTAAAATCTTGATCAGGGCCGCAACGGTCTACAGGACTAAGGGACAGGTGAAGGTGAATGAAAGGCATGATTTATTTTGGCGCGGGGGGAGGGGGGGGGGAGGGAAGAAGGGCCACGTTCAGTCGTTCTTGTAGCAAGAAGCCAGAAAAGGCCATGGTTACATTCTTATAAATACTTTACATGAAACTCTCTCTTCCCATCACTTTCCACACTTTAACCTCTTCCTTTACCCCCCTAAGGTTTTTAATAGTAGGTGGGAAAAGGTGGTCTAGGTATTAGTCTTTCCGAAAAGGCGACAAAACCGTAATAAATAGGTGGTCTGGGTGTTTTGCCTTTAGGATTTTACGACCAAGAATTAATACACAAACTTTGCTGAAAAGTATGGGTTGCTGTAAGCTCTCTGTCTGTCTATCTGTCTGTCTGTCGGTCGGTGGGTCTCACTCACCAGTAAGTGTGTGTGTGGGAGGGGGGGGGGTGAGTGGGTGGATGAGTCTGGGTGTCCGAACAAGTGTATTCATGTCTCTGCACGTGTGAGGGTCTTTATACTTACACAAAAAATATATCATGAAAATATAAAAAAAAGAAAAGAAAGAAAAACCACGTAGTTTAACACTAGCCATAGATTTTTTTTAACCGCAGTATCTGACTCGTTAAATGTGTAAGAAAACTATTTCATAAACATGAAAATAAAACTTTACGAACTATATCTTAATTGATATGTGAACGAAAAGAAGTCAAACAATTTTTTCGCAGGCTTATTATTATTTCCCCCCACCCCCCTCCTACCCCCTCTAAAACTTCTTACCCCCCCCCCCCCCCCAAAAATCTCAAGCACAGGTGTAAACCCTTTAGAACTTCTTGCCTGAAAAGAAAACTCCCCAACAAAAAACAGTCGTCCTCAGGTGTCTTAGCATGGGAAACAACAACAACTCAGCCTGGAACAGAGCAGTAGCAAAAGCCGCGTTGACACCCCCATCCTGTGCCACAAAGGCGACCAGAGAACTATATAACAGCAGGGGTGCGAGCGATCCCTGTGGAACTCCCTATAAACTTTGCACACCGGGCACACACCACCCCTTGCCTACATTAGCTTCTGTCGCGCTCCTCCTCGTGGTCGGCCGAGGACTGGGAGAAGGAAGGAAAGATGTAAAAGGTGTAAATAGTTGGTGTTTGACAGCCGAGCAGCAGGGGGCATCTCATCAAATGCGCGAGAAAAACTAGTCACAGAGGTAAAAAGCTGCTAGCCCTGTCAACCTTAACAATGGCCACAGCCTGCCGTTTTGCCGTTCGCGGGCGGCGCGAAGCGTTTTGAGGAGGTGTTTTACCTGCAGTTGAAAGTCTCTGGGGCGTAAGAGCTGTTGTAGGGGAGAGGGAGGATGAAGAGCCTTCGTTTTCTGTTGGAAAAAAAGAGAGCCCTGCTTTTATTCTCTTTGATTCTCTTTCCTTTTTTTTGTGGTTTTTTTGTTTTGCTGCTTGTGTGTTGTCTAGGGGTTGGGTTTTAAAGTTCCGAGGGCTGGGTTTTTAAAGGTTTTTTTAATTTTTTATAATGTTGTATGTTGCTCGGGTGCTCATTCGTTTAGACATGATAGTTTTTTAACTACTGGTTTTTTGTTTGTTGATTTGTGTGTCTGTTTGTCTGTTTGTGTGTTTGTTTGTATGTTTGTCTATCTGTCTGCTTGTCTGTTTGTCTGTCTTTTTCATAATGATGGTAAAAGTGGCGTTTTTGTGGCTGCAATCTATGAAACTCTCTCTCTCACTCACTGTCTGTCTGTCTGTCTGTCTGTCTCTCTCTGTCTCTATCTGTGTGTGTGTGTGTGTGTGTGTGTGTGTGTGTGTGTGTGTGTGTGTGTATACCTTTCTGTCTGCCTGTCTGTCTGCCAATCTACCTGTCTATACGCCTTGTGTGTGTCTGTGAGTGTAAGTGTTCACGTATACACACACACAGACACACAACACAAGCTTAGAAGGAAGAGAGGGGGGGGGGGGGGGGGGCGTTAGGATGGATTGGGGGGGTGGGGGCGGTTGCCAGTGCAAGCTGGTTTAGGGACAAGCAAAGCATAGAGCTAGCACAGGAAGGTCTACGCTAGGTGAGCATTGCAAGCTGCTCAGAATGGAAATCAGCATCATTCACAGGCAGACTGACAAAGACTTCAGTCTCCAAAAACCCAAACCGTTGGACAACTATCTAACTAGTCGTGGTTTTAATGAACAGAATCACTGGTGTCAACGCGAACATCAAGGTTGGTACCAGAATGATAATAATTATATGGATGGGTCTATTTCGTGGTTATTTTTTAAAGAAAAAAAAAGAAGTTATAAGGGGTGTCATAGAATAGTATGAGTCTATTTCGTGGTTTTAGAACAAATAAGTTATAAGGTCTTTCATAGAATAGTATGGGTCTATTTCGTGGTTTTAGAACAAATAAGTTATAAGGTCTTTCATAGAACAGTATGGGTCTATTTCGTGGTTTTAGAACAAATAAGTTATAAGGTCTTTCATAGAATAGTATGGGTCTATTTCGTGGTTTTAGAACAAATAAGTTATAAGGTCTTTCATAGAATAGTATGGGTCTATTTCGTGGTTTTAGAACAAATAAGTTATAAGGTCTGTCATAGAATAGTATGGTCTATTTCGTGGTTTTAGAACAAAAAAGTTATAAGGTCTGTCATAGAATAGTATGGGTCTATTTTGTGGGCTAGAAAAGTAGGTTATAATTTTGGTAATAGAATGGTATGAGCGTATTTCGTGGTTAAGAAAAAAAAGTTATAGAGTTAGTAATAGAAGTATATAGGTCTATTTTGTATTTTAGAACAAATAAGTTATAAGGTTAGTAATAGAACAATGTAGGTGTATTTCTTTTGGGTTTAGACAAATAAGTTACAAGGCTGGCGCAGAATAATATGGGTCTATTTCACGTTTTAGAAAACTCATTTAAAAGGTAGGTAATAGAATAGCATTGGTCTATTTCGTATGTGTTTTCTTTTTTGAGTTGGGAAGCAAATTGTGTTCAAGAATCGAAATTCTGTAAATGAAAATTAATAGCCTGAACACGTAATGTAGTTACCTTACTTTTCTATCGATATGATGGAATGGTATTCAGCAACAGCCTATTCTTGCACATCTGTTTTCTACTATACTTCTTTAGAGACTTAAGCTTGACGTACTCCTACTTCAATTTTTCCTGCCGTGTTGTTCTGATTTGATATTCCTTTAACAAAAAAATAAAAATAAAAATTGGACAGGACAAGCAGCTACTGTGGCAACAGTAGTGGTTAACTCAGTGGATGGCTAGCAGGAAAGTCGTAGGTTCAAATCCAAATTATAAACAAACAGATGAGTTCGGGCTGGTACCGCGTGTATCAACCATAGCTGAATTTGTCAAAATTACAGTCTCTGTGATATAGTGGAAACAGAATCAGGCATCTTCTTCCACCTTGGAGAATGCTGATACCTACGTGACCAATATTGTGGCTATTGAATCAGAACAGGCACTGCTGGTGTAAATTCTCATCCAGTGTCATGATTATATTATATTATATCCTTTCCAAAAAGGAGATAGCTCAGTGGTCAGAGCATCCCCCCCCCCCCCCACCCACCCTCCCCCCCCCCCCCCCTTCCAAGCCAAGGATAAGCAGCATCGAGCGTGTTTACCAACTGGATGGGTGACCGCTTGCCCGCATTAGCTTCTATACAGTCCCCAAGTTCACCCAGCTGTAAAATGGGTACCTGCCCTCTTTAGGATCAGGGAAGGTAAAAGCAGCGAGGGAGAAGAGATGGGCGCCACTGCCCTCAATATGCTGGCCCCTAGAGAAGCTGAGGTCTCTTATGCCTCGCTCCGCTACGACCGCATAGGTTATGGGACACCTTTACCTTTCCGAAGTCAGAATGAGACGACCTCCAGCAAACCAATGATGACCTCGGGATTCAAGTCGAGAAACAAAGGAGAAGAAGAAGAAGAGAAAAAAATCATTCCCTACCTTCTGGAAATTCTGTGCTAGGAATTCCCTTTTTATTTTATTTTTAAAATTTCATTCTCTATTCTTTTATATCGAGGATAATGGAATAAGCACTTATGTGCTTTTTTTAACATCCAGTCCCCGTGTGTATGCGGTTTTGTCAAATTTGTCATCCCTCTTTTTCTATCCCTCTCCTTGTTTCTGCCTTGTTTCTTTTTCTTCCTGTCTCCGCTTTCTTGTCTTTTTTTCTGCCTTCTTGGTCCATTCTCCTGCCCTACCCCCTCCCTCCACCTTCCCTGCTCCAGAAAGACTTAAAAGATAATTTTCTCCCACGCCGAAATCGGATGCGCTGGGACTGACCTGTCAGGCGCTTAACGGCAGCGCAGGGCATTTTTTTAAGCACATATGACAGGCAGCAATAGTTGCTGTCTGAACGTTCGAAAAAGAAGTGTACTATAATGTAGTTACTGAAGATGGAAGGAATGGAATGGAAGGAAGGAAGGAGTCCCATAACCTATAAAGTCGTAGGGGAGCGAGGCGTCAGAGACCTCACTTCTCTAGGGCCAGCATATTGAGGGCGGCGCCCATCTCCTCTCCCTTGAGTTACTGAAGATATTCTTTATAAAAATGCCAGCATTTATCATTATTTTTATTTTATTTTATGGAACTCTGAAAGAAGGGAGGAACATTTTTTCCACAAAGAGATCAGTATCTCGAATGACTGCAGACTGTAAAGGAAGAGAAAAAGAAAACTCTGCCACAAAAGCTAATATTTCGGTCTTCCCCGAAGTCGTATTGGAGCTACCTACATGGTGGGTACATAAAACATTCGCACACTCAAAAACGACACCATCAGTGAACCTCGGAGCCCTACTAACCGAAAAACGAACATTGTTGTTGTTGTTGTTGTTGTTGAAGAATGATGGTTATATAAACTTCGCCACTTGTTTTCAGTACTGAATTTTCTTTTGTTTTTGTATTTATTTCATGTATATTCCTTTTTCTTTTTAGAACCAGTTTAGTCTACATTTTCTTCATTGACTGATTTCTTGCTTGATATGTTTTTTTGGTATTTTTAAAAAATGATATTTATGTTTACGTTGGAGTTAGACGAATTTCGCAAACTTCTGTTCGCATGCACTTGCAACTTTTCCAGCGCGGTGGGTTTGGTTATATAGTTGGTCAAACATTTTCAGGTGTTTTTTTTCTTTCCATTTTCATACCACTTTAAGACACGGCAGATTTCTCTCTGCGTGAAATTCGGGCTGCCTCTCTTCCCGGGAAGAGCGCGTCGCCACAAGTGCAGCGCCACCCAGTATTTACCTAACATCTGCCTTCGTTGGTGTGTACCTTTTATGGATTAGTTCCTGTACAGTAAAATTCCCATCGGACAAAAAAACCTATTATGACTTTTCTTCTTTTTGTGTTTGTTTTGTTCTTTGGCTAAAGCTTAGTCACTCACCAATGGTGAGATTTTTGAGTATGCGACCGTCCCCTCTCCCCCCTTCCCATACATCATTCAGATAGTCGCATTCCGACTCCTCTTCTGCGATCTCTTCACTGGCTGCCTGTCTCACAAAGACTGGAGTATAAGATCAATACCCTCTGTTTCCAATGTCTCCACAAATCTGCACCCTCTTATCTCTGTAACTGTCTTCACCTGTATACTCCATCCCGTTCCCTTCGTTCAGCCGCAGATACTTTGTGCTTTCGAACACCCAGATTCAAACAAACCACTGTCGGCCGTCGCTCTTTCTCTGTTTCTGGTCCATCCACCTGGAATGACCTCCCTCTTTCAACTTCGTCAAAAGCCTTCACTTGATACCTTCAAATCCAGCCTCAAAACACACTGATTACCTACCTGAGACTTTTCCCCTCATATCTGTCCCTAATTTTCAACAGCATCCTTCACCTCCTAAGTGTGTTCGCGAGTGTGTGTGTGTGTGTGTGTGTGTGTGGTGTGTGTGTGTGTGTGTGTGTGTGTGCGTGCGTGCGTACGTGCATGCGCGCGCATGGATTTGAAGTCTGTTGTTCATTATGTTTAAGGAGAGTTGCATGCATGTAGATGATTTGAGTGCAAGCGCTTCGATTTTTTTCCCCAACAAGATTCAGCGCTATATAAATTCCATATATTATTATTATTATTATTATTATTATTATTATTATTATTATTATTACTATAACTTCAGGGATGGTGTCTAAACACAACACACGTGTTTCTGAAATGTTGTCCTCCATTCCCATTGGCAGGAAACGACCTACTCTGACGAAAGGTGGAACGGGTTTTTTGTTTTCGCAAGATGTTCTGCTTGCATTCGTACACGGAGCCTTGGTTTATTATAGTCTCAATCGAAGGACTTTGACATGCAGTTTGATATTATCCGTCAAACTGGGAAGAAGAGGGAGATGCTGGGAATGGAACCCAGAACCTTACGGTTTGCTTGTTAGGCAGGTGAACGTCTTAACCGTCCTGCCACCTTTCTTCTTATTCTTCCTTCGGATGAGACTATAAACCGAGGCCCCGTGTTCGAACGCGTGCAGAACATCTTGCGCACACGTTAAATCCTGTTCGCTTTTCGGAAGCGTAGGCCATTGTGTGCCGGTGGGAACAGATGACTAAATTTACAAAGCCGCATACACACGAGGACTGGATGTAAAAAAGCACATGAGTGCTTATTACATTATCCTTGATATAAAAGAATATATAAAAATAAATAAATAAAATAAACATTGAATATTCCAATAGTGTGCTTCCCATTTTTGTCCAGAATGAAATGTTTATACTAGTATCAGTTTATATGTGAAAATGTTAATTTTTCATTTTATTTCTTTTTTTGTTTTTTACGTTCATAAGCATGCTTATCCCCCTTTTCATCGATGTCATTCTTCTTTTTTTTTCCTATTTTTTTTTCAAAGACCTATACGTGTCTGGCATTTTAAGATTTTCTCTGGTTTTCTTTGGCAATTTCTGATCATACGTGTTTGAGTTAAAGGCATGGAATAAAACGAACTATTTAAAAGCGATTCAGAGAGAGAGAGAGAGAGAGAGAGAGGGAGAGAGAGAGAGAGAGGAGGGAGAGAGAGAGAGAGAGGGAGAGAGAGAGAGAGAGAGAGAGAGAGGAGAGAGAGAGAGAGAGAGAGGAGAGAGAGAGAGAGAGAGAGAGAGAGAGAGAGAGGGAGAGAGAGGGAGAGAGAGAGAGAGTCTAAAAGGACGTATTATTTTGTTCATATTTTATACCTTCTTCTTTTTTCAACTTTTTCTCCTTTCCTTCTAATATTATAATATTTTCAATTTCTTTTCCTTATCTTTTCTTTCTTTCTGTTTTTCCGTTTTTCTTTCTTTCTTTCTTTCTTTCTTTCTTTCTTTCTTTCTTTCTTTCTTTCTTTCTTTCTTTCCTTCTTTCTTTCTTTCATTCTTTCTTACTTACTTCTGTCTGTCTATCTGTCTTTCTGTCTGTCTGTCTTCTTCTGCTCTTCTGTTCTTCTGTCTGTCTGTCTGTCTTCTTCTTCTCTCTCTCTCTCTCTCTCTCTCTCTCTCTCTCTCTCTCTCTCTCTCTCTCTCTCTCTCTCTCTCTCTCTCTCTCTCTCTCTCTCTCTCTCTGTCTTTCTTTCTTACTTTCTTTCTTACTTTCTGTTTTTCCTCTCTCTCTTTCTTTCTTTTTCTTTTCTTTCTTTCTTTTTCTTTCTTTCTTTCTGTCTTATTTCTTTTCTTTTTTTTCAAGAACTCAAAGATTTTAATGTACTTTAGCCTTTGGCCACAATACATCGACATGTTAGGACAAAATGTACAGAATAACTATGAAATGGCATGAATTTACAATCTTCATAGTCATGGAAGTATTAATCTGCACCTAGTAGCATACAAACAAAAAAAAACAACCCTCAAAGTAATGAACACCTTTCAAAACATCAAATGTAATGAGTAAATGTATTACTGTAAACAAACAAATTACTACTTTCATCTTCTTTAGA
>CM054158.1:46216373-46218873 GCA_028751875.1 Rapana venosa | reverse complement strand
AAAGGAAAAGGAGGGGGGGGATGAGGGGGGGAGGAGAAAAAGAAGAAGAAGAAGAAGAAGAAAAAAAGAACAAAAAGGAAGAAGAAAAAGAAGAAAAAAAGGGAAAAAGGAGGAGGGGAGGAGAAGGAGGTTGAGGAGGAAGAGGAGGAGAAAAAAGATTACATAAACCAAAAAATAAAAGAAAAAAACAAAACCCGGAACTCTGGGCTTCACGATTCTTCAACATTTTAGATTTTTCTTCTTCTTTTCCTTTTCTCCTTCTTATTCTTTCATTATCAATGCGGAAAAAGTAAAAGACAATGCCCAAATTTGGCCCCCCAAATATTCTGGTCATTGAAAAATTTTCTCAGGAAATATTTTTAAATCTTCTCTCTCTCTCTCCCCCTCTCCCCTTCTCTCTCTTCTCTCTCTTCTTCCCCTCTCTCCCCTCTCTTCTCCCCCTCCTCTCTCCTCTCCTCTCTCTCTCTCTCTCTCTCCTCTTATATATATCTATATATTCTATATATATCAATATCCTCTCTCATAATATATAGAATGTATGTATGTATATAAAAATTTAAATTAATATATATATATATATAAATATAAAATATATATGATTATTTATTTTTAAACGTTTTGTTTTTGTGTAGCACTTATCAAAAAAACCAAAGCCCTGCACCTTGCTATATGACAAGACCTCTATACGTACGTTAATGAAGAGATCCATGAATTCAGTTTTATGGCAGTGAGTGCATCATTCATGCTTTAGGTTAATAAACATTATTAAAAAAACAACGCATAATCAGTCTGCTTTAAGAAAAAATATGACAACAGTAGCAGCAGAAAGTACTACAGCAACACCAATACTAGCAGCATCAACAACAAAAACAACAGCAGCAACTTCAGCAACCGCACGCAGCAGCAACTGCAGCAACAGCAGCAGCAACAGTAACAGCTACAGCATTAGCAACAGCTGCAACAACTATTTTCCCCCAATTTTTTTTTTAAAAAAAATCCCTACTGACTTTGTCCCTTGAACCAAAAATGCTTCTATGTTGTATTTTTATTCATTCTTTCTTCATTCATTCTTCATTCTTCTTTCTTTCTTCTTTCATTCATTCATTCTTGGGTCGGTCGGTCTTCGGTCGCTCTTCGGTCCTTCTTTTTATTATCTTTTTTATTCCTATATAATTTACCTGCTGTTCACTTTTTTTTTTTTCCCAAAAAGATTATTTGCTTTTTAAAAGCACAACATTAGCCCAGGAACGAAAAAAAATTTACACAATTGTCATTTTGGGAAAAATTTTTTTAAATCCTTTAAAAAAAACAACAACCCTGTAAACAACAATAAGCAGAAGGAAATTACAGTGATTTTGAAAGAGATTTCCAAACCATTGCTGTCTTGTTTTTAAAGGGGACGGGGGGGCGGGTTTACATGGTTTTTTTTTAAAGAATAAAAAATTTTAAAGAGCTCTATCGTCTGAAAAAGATTTTTGGGTCGGGCAAGGGGCGTTGTGTCGTAAAATGTGGTTAAGCACGGGACCATTTTAAGATTTTACATTGGACGCTGCACAAACAGGCAGCCAATGAAGGGACTTAGCCCCTCAAAACAAATTATTGATTTTTTGATTGAAAATTCCACACGGGATTTTTTTGTGCTCGAATAAACCCTTAAAAAAACTGCGGAAAAAAAAAAAAACAAATGGGAAAAACAAAACAACAAAAAAACAATACTAGTCTGACGAAAAGATATGAATACTAAAAGGGGACCAAAGTTATTATAAAATCTGTATAAAGTCAGGGGTTAGTGAAAACATTCCCTTAAAACTTAGTGAAATAAACTTAACCATTTAAAGGGGTATAACCAAACAAGAGCCACCCGGGGTTATACAAGCCAAGATAAAAGTCCCGCAACTGAGGAGACCTGTAAACATTTTCTCCCCAAATATTTTAAGAAGATGTTGGGGATGTCTGAATGGTTTTTTTGAAGAAAGGGTTCCTGTGGGTAAAAAGAAATGCAAATCTCAAAAATAAGATAAATCGTTGGTTTTCTAAAGCAGATAAAAAAATAAAAAAGAAAAAAAAAAGAAAAGAAAACGGATCTGGCTTTTTAAAGGTTTTTAAAAAATTTAGTTTTTGACAAAACTCATGCAAAAGATTTGAAACTTATTCCGGGGAGGTATACTAGAGAATCATCTATCTATCATCTATTATCTATCTATTATTACTATCTAACTATCTATCTATCACTACTATCATCTATTATTTTATCTATCTATCATCTATTTTTATCTTCTATACATATCTATTATCTATACAAAAAAATAAAAAAAATAAATAAATAACTCTCTTTTAATTACCTAAAAACAAAACCCCGAGTTTGCACTTTTTATCCTTTGGAATGCAAGAACCCCACTGGATATTATGAAGAACTGAAGCCTTTTCGTGGGAAAGGTCGTAAAGTGGAAATATTTTCGCATTGCAAATAATTCGTAGCTTTTGGGAAAAAATATATTCC
>CM054158.1:46176373-46208873 GCA_028751875.1 Rapana venosa | reverse complement strand
TGTTTTATATGACATGTGATGTGAAGAAAAGACAAAAGATGTCATAAAAAAAAATACAGAAAAAACCCACCCTCTCATAAACAGACTTCACACATCACTAAAACTAAATTCCTGAAAATACCCAATAGCCATCGCAGGGCTTGATTTCTTTCTTTTAATATCATTAATTCAAAATTTTGCCAACACTTAAAAAAAACAACCCACACAAACAATAAGGATTAGATTGTGTTTCTTGCATTCAATTAAAAAAAAAATTCCCGAAATATATACTATTGTATATCTTGCATTCTATTTATTTAAACATAAAATATACTTTTAAATTTCTTGTATTCAATCTAAGAAAAAAATTACTATTGTATATCTTGCATACAATCTTAGTTAAAAGAAAGAAAAATATACTACTGTATTTTTTGCATTCAATCTAATTTTTTAAAAACCAAAAAAATATTGCTATTGTATATCATGCATTCAATCTAACATAAAAAACCCAGAAAAAGACACCAATGTATTTTTTTTGCATTCAACCTCATCACAAAAATAGTATTGTATATCTTGTATTCAATCTAATATAAAAAACCGAAAAATTTACTATGTATTTCTTGCATTCAATCTCATTAAATATATATATATATATATATATATATATATATATATATATATATATATATATATATATATATATATTATAATATATATACACGGGTGTATTATTTATATATATATATATATATATATATATATATATATATATATATATATATATATATATATATATATATATATATATATATAATTTGAGTATAATGAGATATTTATTTGATGAGTCCACCATGCAGCGCCCTACGACCCTGGCGGGTTACGGGACCAGTGAACAGTGATTATATATATATATATATATTTTTTTAATTTATATATATATAATTATACGGGTGTATTTCATGCATTCAATCTAATAAAAAAAAATACTATTGAATTTCTTGCAATCAATACAATAAAAAAAAGTACCATTCCTGTTGCACTCAATCTCATAAAAAAACCCCATTAAAATACACTATTGTATTTTTTGGCATTCAATCTCATAAAAAATACTGTTGTACGTCTTACGTCTTGCATTCAACCGAATTAAACAAAAAAACAAACAAACCCAAAATATACTGTTGTATTTCTTGCATTCAATCTCATAAAAAGAAAAAATACAAACTATTGTATATTCTTTTCATTAAATTTCATTTAAAAAAGTATACTATTGTATTTTGCATTCAATCTATTTTAAACAAAACAAAGTATAAACTGTATTTCTTAAATTCAATCTCATAAAAACGAAATATACACTAATGCATTTCTTGCATTCAATCTAATTTTTTTAAACCACAAAAAATATACTACGTAAAAATACCCCCTCTCTCTCTCTCTCTTTCACCTCCTTCCCCCCCACCCCCCTCCCTTCAAAAAAAGTAATCTCACAGATCTGAACATGAATTACCATTCCTCCTAAACATCGCTTTAACCCTCAACCGCCTCCTACTCCCTCCTCCTCATCACAAACTGACGTACAACCACCCATCTGTCAAACATTTATGCAAACACTAGCATGCACACGTATGTGTATACACACACGCGCTCACGTCTATCCCTCACACATTATCACATTAACAGTATTAATTTCATTTCATTTCTTAAACCCTCCATTTTACAAATGTACAAACATATACACACATTTCATTTTCTTCCCGTAATAATGTAAAAATGATGTAAAATCAACAGTCTGCTAATACGATTTTTGCCTTCTGCATAAACTAAACAAAAAAATCTTTTGCCATTGTTGTGATAGTCATACAACCAGATCCCACCCCCACCCCCTATCCCTTTTTTCGGGAGGGGGGGGGGGGGGGGGGTATTTGTTACTGTTTCTGAATTAATATAAAGAAAAACAAGCTTAAATTTTCTTTTTAAAACGCATCTCAAGACACCAGTGGTCAATCATACACCAAACACCCATCCAAAACTAACAAGTAGCAATTATCGAATGGGTAACTGCTTTTTCCACTTACAAAAAAAGACCCCCCCACACACACACACACCTACACCCACACCCACACACAGAGCAAGTATGCAACTTTTGTGCTGGTTTCAAAATCTAATAAATTGGTATTGGATTACCAGAAATACACCATTCCGTAGATATGTCTGCAGTATACACTCACGCTTGTGTGTGGATGATAAATTTGCGAAACCGTATGCACGCGGGGACTGGATGTAAAAAACCCCCCACGCGGTGTTATTCCATTATCCTCGAACTAAAATTTGAGCACACACACACACACACACGCACGCACGCACGCACGCACGCACGCACGCACGCACGCACGCACGCACGCACGCACGCACGCACGCACGCACGCACGCACGCACGCACGCACGCACGCACGCACGCACGCACGCACGCACGCAACTTTGTCGGCGGGAACGGATGACAAAATCTGCAAAGCCGCATGCACGCTGCGACTGGATGTAAAAAAGTGCAGAGTGCTGCTTCCATTATTGTAAAAATAATTTTAGAACACACACACACACGCTTGTGTCGGTGGGAACGGATGACAACAGTTTGCTAAAACGCATGTACACAGAGACTGGATGTAAATGAGCACACTAATGCTTATTCCATTATCCTCGACAATTTTAGAATTTTAGTCCGCGCGCACCCCAAGGTTCTATACTCCGGCAGGGTGATGGGATTTTGGCTGTTGAGGGCAGGGACAAAAATGAAATGAACAAGAAGGGAGAATCTTAGGTTTGAAATAAATGTCTTGAGGCCGGATTTAAAAGCGTCATAAGAAGGCTTTTGGCGAAGGGAGGTCATTCCAGATCAACGGACCAGAAACAGAGAGAGCAACGGCCAACGGTGTTCTGGTTACACTCATACACACCCAGTCCTCAAAACCTATTCTCACTCAACACACATCCAGTCCTCAAAACCTATTCTCACTCACACACACATCCACTCCTCAAAACCTATTCTTACTCAACACACATCCAGTCCTCAAAACCTATTCTTACTCAACACATATCCAGTCCTCAAAACCTATTCTCACTCAACACACATCAACTCCTCAAAACCTATTCTTACTCAACACACATCGAGTCCTCAAAACCTATTCTCACTCAACACACATCCAGTCCTCAAAACCTATTATCACTCAACACACATCAACTCCTCAAAACCTATTCTTACTCAACACACATCGAGTCCTCAAAACCTATTCTTACTCAACACACATCCAGTCCTCAAAACCTATTCTCACTCAACACACATCCAGTCCTCAAAACCTATCCTCACTCACACACATTCACTCCTCAAAACATTCTCACTCACACACATCCAGTCCTCAAAACCTATCCTCACTCAACACATATCCAGTCCTCAAAACCTATTCTCACTCAACACACATCGTCCTCAAAACCTATTCTCACTCACATACACTCCTCAAAACCTATTCATACAAACCCACGTATCGTAACCCTTCCCCCTTTCCTAGCATCCCTTTCCCTAAAATTCTACCTCCCCCTTTCCCCGCTCACCCCCCACCCATGCCAGGTATATCCCTACCTTCTGGAATTCTGTGCTAGGAATTCCCTCTTTTCTATCCCCGTTTCTGCCTTGTTCCTTTTCTTCCTGCCTGTCTTATTTTCTGCCTTCTTGGTCCATTCTCCTGCTTTTTTCCCCCTCCAGAAATACTTAAAAGACAGCAATTCTCTCCCACGCCAAAATCGGATGCGCTGGGCCTGACTTGTCAGGCGCTTAACGGCAGCGTAACGCATTTTCGCTCATATATAATGGTTTCTGTCTGAGTATAAATTCTACAACCACCCTCGATAAAAAACCAAAATGTTTTGCCAGAGTGTCAGTATATACCAAGGTATCTATCTCCCTGCCTCTTTGTGTCCACGTAAGGGGTCAGGCTTAGAGTGAAGGTTAGTTGTAAAGGGTTAACGGTTAAGGGCTAATATTGGGGGTTAAGGGTTGCCAGTCCCTCGGCTGGTCTGTCTGCATGCATGCACGTGGACACAAAGAGCAGGTAGACACTATGGTAGGTAGCTGTATACACTATACTATGGTGGGTAGCTATAGACACTATGGTGGGTGGCTATAGACACTATGGTGGGTGGCTATAGACACTATGGTGGGTGGCTATAGACACTATGGTGGGTGGCTATAGACACTATGGTGGGTGGCTATAGACACTATGGTGGGTGGCTATAGACACTATAGTGGGTAGCTGTAGACACTATACTATGATGGGTAGCTGTAGACAACCGGTATAGATCGTTTAACACCAGATTAAAAATTTAGCATAGACCCTAACCAGGGAAGGCAGAAGAAGAAGTTTTTATCAAAATTATAGATTACCAGTCCTATCAACATCTTAAGCTTTTGTTGGATTTCGGTGTTCGCAATTTTCTCTTTATATAATAAATTTCCAATTTTCAGCCAAGTCATTGAATATTTTACATTTTTGAACAATTTGTCTCCATTTTTCAACAGCAACAAAAAGAGTATTACGCCGAAAATAACTCTCGCGAGAATTAAAAAAAAAGAGAAAACATACCAAAAATGAATATCGTGAAAAAAAATCTATCAACTAGCACCCCCCTTCCTCCCTTTTTTCTATCCCCACTGATCCAAACTTGTGTATTCTGTCTACCCTCTCCTTCCAAACTCCCTTTTCCCGAAAAATACATCTCCTACCAAAAGTTTTGTCCCATCTCCACTACCACCCACTCCCTCCCACATACAGTCCCCCTCCCACCCCACGCAGAGGCATATACATCCCCCCACAGCCACATACACACACAGCTATACACATACATACATGCGGACAAACGTGTACGCACACACACACCAACACACACACCACCCACACACACCCACCCACACCCACCCCCACCCACCCACACCCACACCCACACACACGCGATGGAAAAAAGCAAATGCACTGCTTATTCAATGTACCATCTGAAAATACAAGTTTGACTGACTTTGACACACACACACACACACACACATTGAAACCTGTTCAACTTTTGGGAAGAGTAGGCCATTATGTGCTGGTGGGAACGGATGAAAAATTGATAAAACGGCATACACATGGGGACGATGTATTTAAAAGCACACGAGTGCTTATTCCATTATCTTCGAAATTAAAAAAAATAAGCCAACAAGTATCCAACACTTCTGTGTTGTAATGTATGGAAAAATCCTTCACCTATTCCAAACGGTAGTTTAAATTGAATATTCTTTTTTTAATACTGCGAACATTTCGGAATGGTATATCAATAGTAGATTATCCCATAGCTTTGCCCACAATGCCATAAAACTTCCACTATCATAACCTCTCTCTCTCTCTCTCTCTCTCTCTCTCTCTCTCTCTCTCTCTCTCTCTCTCTTATGCACTACTACTACTGCTGCTACTACTACTACTGCTGCTACTGCTACTGTTACTACTACTACTACTACTACTACAAACGATATATTATAGTATCTGCACCCATCATTTTGTGTTTGTGCATTTTATAAAATTAAAAAAAACCCAAAACAAACCCACAAAAAACCTACTTCAAAACATCACAAAATAGTTCAAGGATTGGTGGGACATCAAGCAATTTTTTCAAAACAAAAAAAATCGATCCGAGTCATAAAAAGATACATCAAAAAGACAACACAGATATTTACCAGCCCTAAAAGGAATGTTCAAGACTAAAAGGAATGTTCAAGACTAGAGTATTTTCTCAACATATCATGGAATCTGATTATTGAAACAAAAAAAATTCGGTGAAAATAAAAAAAAATTATTACTGGTCTTACACGCAACAGCACGGCATGTAAGAGCAATTTTTTTAAAACCAATATAATATTCAAAGATGAAAATAAAGACCAGCCGATGCCACATTCACAAAAGCCATTATAAATTATTTCATTCCCGATTGATGAAAAAAATTTAATACAAAAGAATCCGTAATCCTTTTACTGTCCAAACAGAAACATAGGGATAAGAGTATGGCTTCAACTATACATTTAATCTTATTCCTTTAAATCTATGGAAATGCACGAAAGAGATTTACTAGACCAGTTCTACACGCATGAACAAAGAGCATAAATTCCTGGTGTATATCACTTTTAAAGTGGAAAGACGTAAAACATTGAAGACTACTACAAAGAATATTTTCTTTGAAAAACCCCAAACCTACTAAGAATTGTTTTTCTTTTTAAATCGCATCATGCTGCTAGTTCTACATATATCACCGGGACATGTTCAAACAAGAGTTACTTTCCTTTAACCAATCATTTGTTTTGAGATGAAAAAAAAAGCCCCCAAACAAAAAAAAGACCTCACTCCCCCCTCTCATAAAAAGGCATCAAACATTATTTCCAGTCTTATAGGCACGTAAGGTTACATCAGTCTAGATGGGTTTTAAAAAAAACCCAACCCTATCATTTAATCAATTCTTTCCCCAAAACACTTTTGTTAAAAAAAAAAAATTGTCAACAGTCCAACAAGGGACATAACACGTATACAATCACTTGATCCAACTCATTAAAAAAAAAGTATAAAAAGAATTTTCGCCGCTTTGTTGCCCCATAAGGTTAGATCAGGCGAGAGTATTTTCCGAATTAATCACTTCCACCTGCATCAAGTGAACCCCATCCCCCCCTCCCCCAAATAAAAAATGCCAGCCCTAACGCTTCAAGAACATGTTAAAAGAGATTTTCTTTTTTTGCTAATTTCAAAAGATTCATTAAAACTACACACACAGGCATCCAAGTGTTCCTTGCCTAACTATGTAACAGATGCAAATTCTGAGCTAATGCCTTCTAACATGGAAAAGATTCCCTAATGGCATCACTTTAAATAATTTTTTCTTTTAGAATAAATTAAAACCGGGCTAGGTTGAGGATGCAAGCCATTTATGGTATATTCAATAATAAAGAAAAGCAACAACAAAATTCCTTTAAAAAAAACAAAAAAAGACACCCCCCCCCCTCAAGACAAAGTTTAAAAGTGCCTATGCAACAACAACAAAAATCCAACAAAAAATCCCCCCCAAACCATCACCGTCGCCTCCAACATACCAGTACCTTTTTCACCATACTTTTATGTATTTTGTTTAACTTGCCTCCTCTACGTCTTTTTTTTCATATATATTTTTTAAACATCTCTCTCTGTAGACCAAAATTTAACTGAAAACACGCCTTTCTTCATCATCTTGTGCCCAACATCTAGAGCAATAACTGCCCTCCTAGTGCCGGTGACCCATGCCTCTAAGAATGCATTTATAACGGATAACAGTTCTTTGGGTTTGTTGCAGCTCTAGTGTATGGTGATGCACGCAAGCCTATGGCGTGATTAGCAATCACATTCGCCTGGGTTCATCACTGCTCTAAAAGACTGATTTTCAACGTTACAGGTTGTTACGTATACTATTTTGCAATGTTACAGGTCGTTACGTATACTATTTTGCAATGTTACAGATTTTTACGTATCTATTCAGTCCCAACAATACTTTTCCACAGAAAAAAATCGTAACTGGAAGATTGGCTCGACATCAAACCGACTTTGATTTAGGAAACTTGCACACACACAAAATTCAGTTGATATTTGTACATTGTCGATGAAGCTATGAGCTACTTCTCATATACGCTACAGTTCATTTTGATGACTGAAATCCTCCATGCCCCTAAAAGAAGGGGTTAAAGGCTCATTCAGTTTGGAATCTTTCTGTGGAATCGTTCCTATTTCTGGGGGTGCAGCACACGCCTATCGCCTATGTCACTGTTTTTACCCCAAGTTGCATAGTTCATGTCGTCAGTCTTGCGAAACATCTTCACAACTTCTTGATGATCTGGCTAAGACATGACTGTAGGGAGTGTTCTCTACTATACTCTGTCAATGCGAATGTTGTCCGGGATGATTGATTGTCGATATTGTCAATGATGATTTGCCGTGTTGTCTGTCCTATGATGTTGTCCGATTTGCCGTGTTCTCGATGTTGTTCTTCGATTTCCCATGTCTTCGATATTGTTCTCGATTTGCCGTGCTGTTCTCGATTTGCCGTGCTGTTCTCGATTTGTCGTGTTCTCGATTTTGTCAATTATGATTTGCCGTGTTGTCCCCGATGTTGTCCTCGATGTCGATGATTTGCAGTGTTGTCCTCGATGTCGATGATGATGATTTGCAGTGTTGTCCTCGATGATGTCCTCGGATGTCGATGATGATTCGCAGTGTTGTCCTCGATGTCGATGATGATTTGCATTATTGTCCTCGATGTTGTCCTCGTTGTCGATGATAATTTGCAGTGTTGTCTTCGATGTCGATGATGATGATTCGCAGTGTTGTCCTCGATGTTGTCCTCGTTGTCGATGATAATTTGCAGTGTTGTCTTCGATGTCGATGATGATGATTCGCAGTGTTGTCCTCGATGTTGTCCTCGTTGTCGATGATAATTTGCAGTGTTGTCTTCGATGTCGATGATGATGATTTGCAGTGTTGTCCTCGATGTTGTCCTCGATGTCGATGATAATTTGCAGTGTTGTCTTCGATGTCGATGATGATGATTTGCAGTGTTGTCCTCGATGTTGTCCTCGATGTGGATGATGATTTGCAGTGTTGTCCTCGATGATGTCCTCGATGTGGATGATGATTTGCAGTGTTGTCCTCGATGTTGTCCTCGATGTCGATGATGATTTGCAGTGTTGTCCTCGATGTTGTCCTCGATGTGGATGATGATTTGCAGTGTTGTCCTCGTTGTCCTCGATGTGGATGATGATTTGCAGTGTTGTCCCCGATGTTGTCCTCGATGTCGATGATTTGCAGTGTTGTCCTCGATGTTGTCCTCGATGTGGATGATGATTTGCAGTGTTGTCCCCGATGTTGTCTTCGATGTCGATGATTTGCAGTGTTGTCCCCGATGTTGTCCTCGATGTCGATGATTTGCAGTGTTGTCCCCGATGTTGTCCTCGATGTGGATGATGATTTGCAGTGTTGTCCTCGATGTTGTCCTCGATGTCGATGATGATGATTCGCAGTGTTGTCCTCGACGTCATGATTTGTCGTGTTGCCCTCAATGTTGTATTCGATGTTGTCCTCGATGCTTGTGGGCGTCTCCCTTGGTGACTGTAGTCTTTCTTGATGACTGGTTTGTCTCCCTTGGTGACTGTAGTCTCCCTTGGTGACTGGTTGTCTCCCTTGGTGACTGTAGTCTTTCTTGGTGACTGGTTGTCTCCCTTGGTGACTGTAGTCTTTCTTGGTGACTGGTTTGTCTCCCTTGGTGACTGCGGTTGTCGCCCCTGACAGGTCTTGCTGGATGCGTAGCGTGTCCTCTTCAATCACTGGGCTTCTTAGTGGAGGAAGCTGGTTGCAAACTCTTCAGTGGTGGTCTACGAGACTACGGGATAGGTGAAGATGAAGGTGAAGTGTTCCGCTGTGAGATCCTAGACACACATAAAAAAGCAAAATTTTATAATAATAATAATAATAATAAAAATAATAATAATATATGGAAATTATATAGCACTGAATCTTGTAAAGCAAAAATTTAAGATTTTGTGAGGATTTTATTCTTTTATCAAATTTTCTGATCCCTTTAACTTTGTTAAGCATTCATCCTGGCTTAATGCAGTCTTGATAACGCGCGCGCGCGTGTATGGTTGTGTGTGTATGTGTATGATTGTATGTGTATGGTTTGTGTGCGCGCGTGTGTGTGTGTCAAGTCGAGTCAAATATTTATTTCCAGATGGTACATTGAATAACCAATGCATTTGCTTTTTTTCCCATCAAGTCGTCTATTTAGGAACAAAAAGCTTGATCAATATCTAACTACGTTATTACCACAACCAATAATAATAAGACTCACTCCATAAGAAAAATAGAAACAGAGAGAAAAAAAGAAAAAACAACACACACACACGCAACCGAACAAAAAAAACAAAAAAACCCCATCAATAACGAAAACCTTCCCCGACCCTAAAGAGGTACCCATTTACAGCTGGGAGAACTGAGAGGGGACTGTACTGAAGCCAAGGCATGGCGCAAACGGTCACCCATCTAACTGGTAACCACGCTCGACGCTGCTTAACCTTAGCTGGGGGAAAGCGAGTGCTCTGACCACTGAGCTATCCCGTCCCCTATCCGTGTGGCTCAAACCCATATGACCTTCAGAATACCAGCTCAAGTTTCTAACCACTCTGCCCTGACTAGTACCTGCCTGTACCTGATGTGTCTCCGGGGACTGGCAGGATGGGGGATGTGCCTGGAGGTGCCGACAGGCTGGAGACAGGCTAGGCCGGCTTGGAGAAAGTTGTCCACCACCATCTCCATGAGTTCCCTCTGACGACCGTCTTGGTTACGGGACTTGCTGGTACTGATGCTCTCCCCTTGTTGAAAAGGTATGTCATGGTGGCTACCCTCACATAAATTATGTCAGGTCAGGTTACGGGCCCTTGATTTCTGACTTACAGCCCCTGAAAGCAGTTAAGTCATTATCAGTATGATTTTGTGGTGGTGGGGTGGTGGTGGTAGTGTGTGGGTGTAGTGTGTGTTGTGGTGTGTGGTGTGTGTAGTGTGTGTGTGCGTGTGTGTAGTGGTGTTGTGTGAGTCTAGGTGGTGCTAGTGTGTAGTGTGTTGTGGTGTAGTGTGTGTAGTGTGGTGTGTGGTGTGTGTGTGTGTAGTGTGGTAGTGTGTGTGAGTAGTGTGTGTGTAGTGTGCTGTGTAGTTGTGTGTGGGTGTAGTGTGTTGTGTAGTTGTGTGTGAAGTGTGGTGTGTAGTGTATGTGTGGTGTGTGTAGTGTTGGTGGTTTGTGTAGTGTGTTGTGAGTGTGTGTGTGTTATGTGTGAGTGTGTGTGTGAGTTGTTGTGTGGTGTGTAGTGGTGTGTGAGGTGTGTGTTGAGTGTGTGTGTGTGTTATGTGTAGTGTGTGTGTAGTGTGTGGTGTAGTGTATGTGTGTGTAGTGTAGTGTATGTGTGTAGTGTGTGTAGTGTATGGTGTAGTGTGTGTGTGTAGTGTGTGTGTGTGTGTGTAGTGTGTAGTGTGTAGTGTGTGTGTAGTGTGTGTGTGTAGTGTGTGTGTAGTGTGTGTGTATTTTGTGTGTGTGTGTAGTGTGTGTGTAGTGTTAGTGTGTTTGTGTAGTGTGTGTAGTGTGTGTGTAGGTGTGTGTGTAGTAGTGTTGGTGTGTGTAGTGGTGTGTGTTTTAGTGTGTGTGTGTGTAGTGTGTGTGTTAGTGTTGTGTAGTAGTGTTGTGTTGTAGTGTAGTGTGTGTGTGGTGTAGTGTGTGTAGTGTTGTAGTATGTATGTGGTGTGTGTGTAGTGTGTATACCATGTGAAGTGCGCACGCGCGTGCGTGTGTATGTGTGTATGAGAGAACATCCCTCTGCTAGGCACACATTTTTTTTTCCGCTCTTCTGCCAGAGTTCAGAAGCTCACTAATGGTAACACTTTGCGTTTGGGATCGTTTGCCTGCCAACAAGGTAGCCGCATTCCGACTTCGGGGATGATATCCAAACACAGCGTGCATGCTTTTGTTTTTGAAATTTTGTCCTCCGTTTCTACGACTATGCAATGGCCTACTCTTCCGAAAAGGCGATTCGGGCTTTTAACATGCGCCCAATAATTATATTCTGCGTGCGTATGCAGGTGGAATCTTGACTTATCAGTCTCATCCGAAGGACTTTCCGGAGAGTGGAGTCAGTACTGATTTTAACTCCAGGGGGAAAAATCTCGAGAGGGAGTCTCAGCGGTGGTTCGAACCCGGGCCGTCAGATCCCGAGCTCAACGCTCTAACCACTAGGCCATCCCCGGATCTTGATAGATCTAGTTAATTCCCAGTGCTTCTTCATCAAGCTTTTCACACTTCATTGATCTAGTCACTTTGGAATGCAGCCACTTTATGCTATAAAATAAACACAACTATGGACCATGAAGTTCTCAAGGACACTGTTTCGGTAAGGTAAAGGTAAAGGTGTCCCAAAACCTCTGTGGTCGTAGGGGAGTGAGGCGTCAGAGAACTTCTCAAGAGGCCAGCACATTGAGGGCGGCACCCATCTCTACCTCGCTGCTTTACCTTCCCTGACCCTAAAGAGGCAGGTACCCATTTACAGCTGGGTGAACTGGGTGGGTGGGTGGGGGGGGGGGGGGGGACGTACTGAAGCCAAGGCGCGCAAACGGTCACCCATCCAAGTGGTAAACCACGCTCGATGCTGCTTAACCTTAGCTGAGGGGGAAAGCGAGAGCTCTGACCACTGAGCTATCCCGTCCCCACTATACTTACACGTCCTAAGCATTTGATGAAGACATTCCCTCCACCACAGCTGTACACTTTCTATGATACTTACCCGTTCTAAACATTTGAAGTCAAGCTTTCCAGATGATGGCCCCAATCTTGAAGACCCACAGAAGAGGACTCTCAGATGACCCACAGGACTCTCATATGACCCACACGATGACCCACAGAAGGGGACCGACTCTCAGATGACCCACATGACCACTCGCCAGAGTAGGACCCGCGCAGAATAAAGTGTGGGAAGGAAGGAAGGAATGCAGGAGCCTAAGGAACATTGCTGGGAACATTGTGAGGGGATGACGAGAGGCACAATCCCTCATGACCCCTGTCTCAAAGCCTTTGTAGGAGGTGGTGTTGACACACACCAGGATCACTGTAGGTTGGTGGTGTTTACATACACCAGGTTCACTGTAGGTGTGTTGACAGACACCAGGTTCACTGTAGGTTGGTGGTGTTGACAGACACCAGGATCACTGTAGGAGGTGGTGTTTACAGACACCAGAATTAATGTAGGATGTGGTGTTTACTGACACCAGGATTAATGTAGGATGTGGCGTTTACTGACACCAGGATAAGTGGTGGTGTTGACAGACACCAGGTAGGGGTGGTGTTTACAGACACCAGGAGAGGTGGTGGTGTTAGGATAGGTGGTGGTGTTTACCACAGACACCAGGATAGGTGGTGGTGTTTACTACAGACACCAGGATAGGTAATGGTGTTTACTACAGACACCAGGATAGGTGGTGGTGTTTACTACAGACACCAGGATAGGTGGTGGTGTTTACTACAGACACCAGGATAGGTGGTGGTGTTTACTACAGACACCAGGATAGGTGGTGGTGTTTGCTACAAACACCAGGATAGGTGGTGGTGTTTGCTACAGACAACAGGATAGGTGGTGGTGTTTACTACAGACACCAGGATAGGTGGTGGTGTTTACTACAGACACCAGGATAGGTGGTGGTGTATACCACAGACACCAGGATAGGGGGTGGTGTTAGGATAGGTGGTGGTGTTTACTACAGACACCAGGATAGGTGGTGGTGTTGCCAGACACCAGGATAGGCGGTGGTGTTTACTAAAGACATCAGGATAAGTAGTGGTGTTAGGATAGGTGGTGGTGTATACTACAGACACCAGGATAGGCGGTGGTGTTAGGATAGGTGGTGGTGTTTACTACAGACACCAGGATAGGTGGTGGTGTTTACTACAGACACCAGGATAGGTGGTGATGTTTACTACAGACACCAGGATCGGTGGTGGTGTTAGGATAGGTGGTGGTGTATACTACAGACACCAGGATAGGTGGTGGTGTTTACTAAAGACACCAGGAGAGGTGGTGGTGTTTACTACAGACACCAGGAGAGGTGGTGGTGTTGACAGACACCAGGAGAGATGGTGGTGTTTACTACAGACACCAGGTTAGGTGGTGTTTTACAGACACCAGGAGAGGTGGTGGTGTTTACTACAGACACCAGAATAGGTGGTGGTGTTTGCTACAGAAACCAGAATAGGTGGTGGTGTTGACAGACACCAGGATAGGTGATGGTGTTTTACAGACACCAGGATAGGTGGTGGTGTTTGCTACAGACACCAGAATAGGTGTTGTTGTTAGGATAGGTGGTGGTGTTTACTACAGACACCAGGATAGGTGGTGGTGTTAGGATAGGTGGTGGTGTTTACGGACACCAGGATAGGTGGTGGTGTTTGGATAGGTGGTGGTGTTTACGGACACCAGGATAGGTGGTGGTGTTAGGATAGGTGGTGGTGTTTACGGACACCAGGATAGGTGGTGGTGTTTACGGTCACCAAGATCACTGTCACCCAGATTGCTCTCCTTTCATCTCTTGCCCTAACTAACTTTTATCCCTATTTTTATATTTTATATTTTTTAATTAATTATTTTTAAAAAAAAGTTATATTCTATTTCTACACACTAACTCCCTATTTCTCGTTTAAAATGTTTTAGGTTTTTAATTTTTCATTTATTTTATTCCCTACTCTACGTTTTATTTTCTAGTTCATTTTATCCACTATTTCTATCGTTTAGCAAGGATTGAGGAGGCAAGCAGAAGAGGGGTGCCCAGCGATCGTTTGACGGCAGGATGGATACTGACCACGCGGTCAGCGCAGTCCACAGTCCAGCAAAAACGAACGCGACCGAGTGGACTGGACTGGCCTCGACTTGCTACGGGGAAAAGCTGGTTAACAGTGTGAGAGAGAGAGAGAGAGAGAGAGAGAGAGAGAGAGAGAGAGAGAGAGAGAGAGAGAGAGAGAGAGAGAGAGAGAGAGAGAGAGAGAGAGAGAGAGTGGAGGAGGAGGAAGCTGGTTGCAAAAATCTTCAGGGGCGAGTTTCCCAAGACTACGGGATAGGTGAAAAGAGGTAAAAATGTGCAGGCGAGACCGGTGTCCCTTTTGTGTGTGATGACCATTGTCCAGCCGGTTGTGATGTGTTTGTTGTCGTGCCTGTGGAATCAAGTTGTTGCAAGGTGACACCAGTTGTGTGGTCAGTGGCGGCTGTGTGCATGCTGACTGACTGACCTCTGCAGACAGTCCACTGTACAAGACTGCCTGCAGTACGGCCACTGCTCACTTGCCCAGGGAAGCGCTGTCCGTTTCGTGATGCCAACGGTGATGCAGACTCGCGCCAATGCATTGAAACAATTCTAACCAGAGCTCCGTGGCTCAGTCCTGTGCGATTCGAAAGCATGCTGGACTCTCCATGAAAACGAAGCGCCGGGACAGAATGATACCCCCAGTCCGGAGACCTAAGCAGTCTGATGCGCTGGGCCTGACTTGTCAGGCGCTTAACGGCAGCGCAACGCGTTTTCGCTCATTATGGCAGTCAACAGTAGCTGCTGTCTAAGCATTCAAAAGAAGATGATCCGATATTTTCCTGTTGTCCCAGATCCCGAAGCCTTCAGGGTTTTGTTTCACGCCGAAATCGGATGCGCTGGGCCTGATTTGTCAGGCGCTTAACGGCAGCGCAACGCGTTTTCGCTCACGTGAAAAACAGTAGTTGCTCTCTGAGCGTTTGACAAAATAGATAATCCGATATTTTCCTGTAGTCCCAGATCTCAAAAAACATTCAGGGCTTCGATGTATGCCGAAGTCGGATGCACTGGGCCTGATTTGACAGGCGCTTTACGGCAGCGCAACGCGTTTTCGCTCCTGTGACCAAGACAACACTAGCTGGTCTCTCAGAGAGTTCGACAACAAAGCAGAAGCAGAAGCTTCACTGCATTCCCTGTGTCCCCATTCCCTGCCCTTTTATTGACCAACACGGGCCTAACCAGCGGAGTCTGCGGTCATAGGTCTCCGTGGGGTGAGGAGGAGGTTCACAAGGTTGCTACAGTGTCTGAAGCAACAGACTTACATACTGGACATACATACATACATTGCATAACATGACAGTCACAATAACAACATACACACACACATACATACATACATACATACATAACACAACATACATCATCATACATACATAAGGCTACATACAGCTGACTTACACACACACACACACAACACACACATACAACATAATACATTCATCCCGAGTCAGAATGCGGCTAAACCTTCGTGGTGGCAAAAAACGTGTCACAAACACAAAAAATTCACCATTGGTGAACCTCGGAGCTCTAGCGAGGAACAAAACCCACAAACATAAAACCAACATGTTTAGCACGAAATAGAGATGTATTTTGTGTCTAGTGGAAAGTAGAACGAGAGAGAGCGAAGAGAAAGAGAGACAGATGAGGAAGAGGATGACCGAGAGAACGAGATGAGAGAGAAGAGAGGATGAGCGAGATCAGAAGACAGATTGATCTGAGAGAGACAGAACGAGAGAAGGAGAGAAAGGAATAGAGAAAGAGAGTGTCGTATGAGCGACGAGAGAGAGAGAGGAGAGGAGAGCGGGAGAGAGAGAGAGGAAGGTAGAGAGGAGAGAGAGAGAGAGAGAGACAGACAGACAGACAGACAGACAGACAGACCGAAAGATAACAGACAGAATAGGAGAGGAAAGAAGGAAAGAAAGAGAGAGCGAAAGAGAGAGAAGAGAGAGAGAGGAAGAGAAGAGAGAAAGAGATGAGAGAGAGCAGAAGGAGAGATAGAGAGGAGAGAGAGGAGAGAGAAAAACGAGAAGAGACAGACCGAAAGAAACAGAGAAGGAGAGAGAGAAAGAAAAGAGAGAGCGAAAGAGAGAAAGAGAGAGAGAGAGAGAGTGAGAGAGACAGAGAGAGAGACAGACAGAAGACAGACAGACAGACAGACAGACAGACAGAGAGACCGAAAGAAACAGAGACAGAGAAGGAAGAAAGAAGAAAGAAAGAGAGAGAGCGAAAGAGAGAGGAGAGAGAGAGAGAGAGATGGAGAGAGGAGAGGAGCGAAAGAGAGAGAGAGATGAGAGAGAGAGAGAGAGAGAGAGCAAGTGTGTGAAGTCAAAGTAAAACAAAGTCAAAATGATCTTTATTGAGGGAAAAAGATTAGATTTACACAAACTTTTTTCCATCTGTCTCAGAAACATCAAGAAAACTTACTTCCAAAAAAGATAATGTTACTCTACAATGAAAACTAAAAAACTGGAAAAAAATCAAACATAAAAACATTAAAAATTCAAAAAGTGTGAGTGTGTGTGTGTGCGCGTGCATGCATGTCCATATCAGTGACTTTTTTCGACAGAATTTTGCTAAGGACAACAAACACCCTTGTTGCCATGGGTTCTTTTACGGGCGCGAAATGTATGTTGCACAAGGAACCTCGGTTTAACCTCTCATAGCCCCATTCAGTCTACTGAATGGGGGACAATGTCAGAGTCCACACAAACAAACGCCTTCGTTCTTATGGCTTATGCGTGCAAAAATGTATGCATGTGTGTGTGTGTGTGAATACGCGAGTGTGTGTGCGCGTGTGCGCTCTCGCAAGCGCGATTCAGACGGTTTATATACTGTGCTATATAAAAATGGTCAGTGACTGTTCAACCCACAGGGGGGGACGGGAAAGCCTAGTGGTTAGAACATCGCACTCGCAATATGACGACCCGGGTTCGATTCCCATTCAAGGGGATATTTTCCCATAGAGTTAACATCAGTGCAGACTCCACTCTCCCCAAAAGTCCTTCGGATGAGACTATACACCGAGGCCCCGTGTGCGAACGCGCGCAGAACATCTTGCGCACACGTTAAATCCTGTTCCGCTTTTCGTAAGAGTAGGCCATTGTGTGCCGGTGGGAACAGATGACACAATTTACAAAACCGCATACACATGGGGACTGGATGTAAAGAAAGCACATAAGTGCTTATTCCATTATCCTCGACATAAAAGAATAAATAAATAAAAATAAATATACGTGCGAAAAAGGATGCGCGCGCGCGTGTGTGTGTGTGTGTGTGTGTGTGTGTGTGTGTGTGTATACGCGAGTGTGTGTTCGCGTGCGCGCTCTAGCAAGCACGATTCAGACAGTTCATACGCTGTGCTACATAAAAATGGTCAGTGACTGTTCGACTCACAATGTCGGTGTAGGCGTCTAACCAGTTATTACAACTTTTGCTTTAATTAGAATTAAACCCATGTCTTCATGAAGTCGGAATACAGCTGCCCCTATGGTGGGTAAAAACGGTCGCACACGCAAAATCTCACCTTTGGTGAACCTCGTTGCTCTATCCGAGGAACGAAAAAAACCACCCCGCCCACACCAACAAAACAAACACAAAAGCTATTTTCTGAGAAACAACTGCAAAGTTGTACAACACAACACATCACTTAGAACAACAGACAGCTTTGAACATTTTTTTTTGGTTAGTCATTGATTTTTTTTTAACACACACAAAAATGAAAAAAAAATCTCACCATTGGTAAACTTCAGACATATTGACTTTTTAACAAACAAAAACGCCCCCCCCCCCCCAAAAAAAAAAAAAAATCAAAAAAATCTCACCATTGGTAAACTTCAGACATATTGACATTTTTAACAAACAAAAACGAAAAAAAAAATCTCACCATTGGTAAACTTCAGACAGATTGACTTTTTTAGCAAACAAAAACGAAAAAAAAAATCTCACCATTGGTAAACTTCAGACAGATTGATGTTTTAACAAACACAAAACGCAAAAAAAAATCTCACCATTGGTAAACTTCAGACAGATTGATGTTTTAACAAACACAAAACGCAAAAAAAAATCTCACCATTGGTAAACTTCAGACAGATTGATGTTTTAACAAACACAAAAACGCAAAAAAAAATCTCACCATTGGTAAACTTCAGAACTTAGCCAATGAACGATAGAGGAAAGAGAGAGAGAGAGAGGGGAGAGGAGAGGGAGAGGAGAGAGGAGAGAGAAGAGAGGGGAGAGAGGAGGGGAGAGAGAGAATGACAATGACAATGACAAATGACGTTTTATTTCGAGGATAATGAATAAGCACTCATATGCTTTTTTACATCAAGTCCCCGCCCGTAGGGATACATCTTAATAATAAACCCGATACTCATACTCTCAAACAGTAGAAACAAAGGGGAAAAAACTTAAGAAAAAAACAAACAAATAAAAGAAAACCCCAAAAAAAACCCCCCCCAAAAAAAAAACAAACAAAAGAAAAAAACCAAAAAAAAACACCAAAAACCCAAAACAAGGCCAAAAAGACCCCCCCCAAAAAAAAACCCAAAACAAATCCCAAAACCCAAACCCCAACAAACAAAAACAAAACAAAAAGAAAAAAATCACGAAAAAAACCAACAGAGAAAACCCCCAAAAGCCAAACTTCTATAAAGTCATAAAATTGAACGTGAGAGGAGAGGAGAGAGGGAGAGAGGAATTTTTATCTTTTTAAAATTTATTTTATTTTAATATTGAACGAGAGAGAGAGGGGGAGAGAGAGGGGGGGGAGAGAGAGGGGAGGGAGAGAGAGAGAGGGGGAGGAGAGAGAGGGGAGGGAGAGAGAGGGAGGGAGGGGAGGGGAGAGGAGAGAGGAGGGAGAGAGAGAAGAGAAGGTAGAGAGAGGGAGAGGAGAGAGAGGGGAGGAGACTCGGATCGGAATGTTTTAAATGTATAGGCCTTGCCCCTTTAAAAGCAGGATGAACATAACATTTCGTAATTACAATTAATCAAAAAAAGATATTCCGTAATCACACATTCAACAAAGTTAACATTCCTTTAATTAAAAATTTAAACAAAACCCCGTTTTTCCCGAAATTAAGCATTAGGCTCCGTTTTTAATGTTAAGTGCTTTGTGGAAAAAAAGTGGCAACTTTCCATCATAATTGTTCTGTTTCAGAAGACAAAAATAAAACATTTAACATACAGGAATGGCTGTGATATTTACTTGGAATGGTTCTGCTCTACGATCACTGTATTTTGGCATTTGAAGCAAAAAGTGTACTTCTGTTTCTAGTACGTCATCAAAAAAGGGGGCAGTCGAAGTCTGTGTGTTGCTACGATTGTTAAATTGCAGAAAGTTACAGTTCAAAGACGACATTCCAATTCTCAGTCGGGGCAAAGCCTTCTTACGTGAAGGCTTTTTTTTATTTTAAAATTATACACTTTGTTCCAATGATTGTTTGTAACTGTTATACACGTTATAGAATCAGGGTTTTCCCTAAGGCAGAAAGCCAGTCTTGTTTGATTGAAACAGTCTATAAGTCGTTGCTTGCAGTCAAATACAAATGTTGCTATATCCCCACCCCTTGTGTTTCCCAGCTACTCCGAACCCAAATTTACAAACATTTCTAACTCCACATGCCCATGAACATACTTTTGTTCCTGTAGATTTAAGAGAATATTGTAAGCTTTTCGTGGATATCTATTGGTATCCTTTACAAACAATTCGTAACCAACATTTGATGCACTTTACGAAAGTATTTACCTGTAAAGGATGTCTGCCTGTCTCTCCATACACAACGTGTCTTGGTGACTTTGGGCTTACACCCCAAAACCTTTTTAAAGCAGACAAATGGACTTTTTCCACAATATTTTGATCAGGTACTAAACCCCAGATCTCAGAGCCGTAAGTCAAGATGGGATGAATTTGACAAACAGCTTAAAAAAGAGACGAGGCGAGTGTTCCCCAATGGACCATAGCATTCTTATAATGGCTGATACACCTTTCTTTCCTCTGTCAGCGAGATCAGACATGGAATACGAAAATGAAAGCCGGGTAGACAGATAAATACCAAGATACTTATAAGTGTTGACAATTTTCAGTTTCACGTCACCATAATGCCAGTTTTCACTGGTAGCAAGATAACCCCCATTACGAAAGACAACGTTCGATTTCTCTGTTTACTATTAAACCAAGTCGCTTTGATGTATCATACAATATATTCAACTGATTTTGGAGACCTATCACACTGCCAGAAAACACATCATCAGCAAATAGCAATAACAAAATCTGGTGACAATTGAATACCGTGTTTCCCTTTTTCAATAACATCTTTGGCAAGTTCATTGATGAATAGTGAAAACAAAACATGTGAACAGATTTCTCCTGCAGTAGGGCACATGAATACATCAGTCAAGTCACTGCCAGAGCGAACGCAGGCTTTAACAGTTGAATACATACTTTTCAGAGCAGAAAGAATTTTCCCCTTTAAACCATTATTACTCAGTACATCCCATAGCTTTTCCCTACATACAGAGTCGAAAGCTTTACGAAAATCGATGAAAGCAACATAAAGTTTGCGATGACGAATCAACTGTTTCTGAGAGAGCAAAAAGAGTAAATATATGGTCAGTTTTTGCTTGTTTTTTCCCTGAATCCTGCCTGCTCCTCCCCCATTAGCTCACTTTCCCCAATCCACTTGGTAATGCGCTTGTTAAGTATAAAACTGTACAGTTTACTGCAAATGCTGAGCAGGGAAATACCTCTGTAGTTGTCAGTTACATTTGGATGGCCTTTCTTCAGAAGAGGCTGAATAATTGCTGAGCTCCATTCATCAGGATACAAACTATGGTCAAATAGATAGTTGAAAAACTGAAGATAGATAGTTGAAAAACTGAAGTAAATAAGGCAAAATAACAACACTGTGCTTAACAAATTCACCAATCAATCCAGCACCAGCAGCCTTTCTGTCTTTCAAGGCTCTAATTGCCTGAGCTATTTCACATTTGGTTCTGATGCTCACAGTTGGTTCTGATGCTGGTATCAGTATCATTCTCACGGGTATTGTTATCAAACATGCAACCCTGGTCATCATCATGCAATGCGATGTCACTGACCGAAACAAACATCCATAAAGTGAGAATACCACTCATCTTTCGTTATGTTACTCCCTGTAAAGCGCTCTTTAGCTCGAACACACCTAACTGTATCCCAGAATTTCTTAGGATCATGCAAGTTATTTTCAAGAGACTGAAAAATTTTACTTTTGCGTTCTGCTTTCTTAAGTCTCAGAAATTGTTTGTATTTTCTTTTCTTTTTTGTGAATAACTATCTCTGTCTTCCTCAAATTGTCTACGTTTGTGTTCATAATCGTATCTCTCCAAATCAATGTTTACATTGGGAATTTTTTTGCAAAGCTTTTCTGACAGATTTTCTGTGCTTTACAACATTCCCGTTTAAACACTGTTTCTTTGTCTGTATCTACAACTACATCTTTTAACATACACTGCCCAGTATATTTCAAGCATTCCCTTAAATTCATTTAAGGAAGCATTAAAATTCTTGTCAACCTCGACGGCATTATCCAGTTTGTTCAATATAAGCTCAGAATGGATCTTATCTACAAAATCCGCAGACATCTTTTCCTTCCAAATATACTTCTGGATATGAAGTGTCAGGCGTTTTTGTTTTTGTTTAATGGTCTCATTATTAGTGAGCTTAAATGACAACATGAAAGACTGGTGTTTGGACTCAATCATCGGAAGGAGCTTTAAGTTACCGCACCTTGACAACAGATCACGTGAAACAATAAAGTAGTCTATTACACTACAGCCACTCGGTGAAATATAAGTGAAACTGCCAGGGAAATGCGAAGAGTTCATTCCATTCAATATTGCCAATTTAAATTCTTCACATACGCTTAACAAAAACGTGCCAAAAGAATTTAGGACAGTCACTTGATTGTCTAACAGTCTTTTCAGAAAATTCTGACTCGTTTTCACTGTCAACAGTTTCACACATGCTAACTAAATCATCAACAACATCGATATCTCTAGCATTCAGGTCAGCTGTCCTGGAGTTAAGGTCACCAAATATGATAAATGGGAGGTCACCACACTCATTGCTTCCAGCAAACTGTCTTCTAATAGTGACACACCATTATAGATGTCGGTAGAGAGGGAGGGAGAGAGAGGGAGGGAGAGAGAGGGAAGGAGAGAGAGGGAGGGAGAGAGGGAGGGAGAGAGAGAGGGAGAGAGAGGGGGGGAGGAGAGTCTTTGGACAAAAAAGGACAACCACACTGCCTCAAAAACATTACAACAAAACAAATACGGGAATTTAAGAAAAAAAATATAAAGAACAAAGAGCGAGAGAGAGAGAGAGAAAGAGAGAGAGAGAGAGAGAGAGAGAGAGAACTCGAACTCGAACTCGAATGATTTATTCACAAAAAGGCCATTGGCCCATACATGAAGGGGGTTGCCGAACTGCTTAGTATTTTGGTTTTAAAAAAACAACAACAAAAAAACCAAAAAAAAAACCACACACACACAGACAACATGTTACTGTATAACAAAGTCAGCTACAAAAAATCACTTAGGATAACATTATCTCTCTTATTCTGAAAGCTCTACACAAATATAAAGTGAGGCTGCGCACAACCTCAGGATGACTTGATGCCAGGAGTAAACAGAGTCTAAATAAATTAGGCTGTCTACTATATTTAACAGGGATGTAGTTCTGCCTAACATCCTCAAAAACTGGACAGCACAACACAAAATGTACTTCATCCTCTGGTGCTTGCTTACATAATGGGCATAGCAGCCTGAGGTCGTCAATATCATGTTCTCTGTATCTGAATTTATGAACATTTATATCTGATACACCAAGTCTGAACTTAGACATAATTCTTTTCAAATGTATATCCATATCAAGTTTTTAGATAAGGTTTGACATCATGCGAACTTATAAATTGTCTGTACATTTGAAATCTTTCACTGTTTTGTATATGATTACTCATTGCTGCCATCGGCAGTCAATCAATCTTTGCCTGAAAGCGTTAATAAAGAGAGAGAGAGAGAGAGAGAGAGAGAGAGAAAGGAGAGAGAGACGAGAGAGAGAGAGAGAGAGAGAGAGAGAGAGAGAGAGAGAGAAAATGCCAAATATATTATAAGCGTCTACAGAAACAAAAAAATTCATTCAACTCACATTCGGATGCTGGCTGAAGTCCTCCCACGTCATCACAGCAGTGGAAATGGCACACACAGCTGTAACAAGCTTGTCCGCCTGCAGTCAAAAGTATCCGCGTTGACTTCATGACCCTGGAGATGATGGCAGGGTGGCCTGATTCTGCAGCTATCTCACTGATGACCCGGTCATTGCTGGACGTGGCTGTAGTGCCCCCATGCTGTCAAGCCATGTCATGTCATACCCGAGCACTGACATCTGACATCTGCATCTGCACCCCAGGTCCCTCCTGCCGGCGGTCCTTTCAGGAGGGCAAAGCTGCTTTCAGGAGGGCAGAGTTACTTTCAGGAGGGCAGAGTTACTTTCAGGAGGGCAGAGTTACTTTCAGGAGGGCAGAGTTACTTTCAGGAGGGCGAAGTTGCTTTCAGAGGGCAAAGTTGCTTTCAGGAGGGCATAGTTGCTTTCAGGAGGGTGGAGTTGCACTTTGGTTGTGGTTTCTGTGGTGGTGGTGGTAGTGGGGATGGTAGTCTGCTGCTTCTCTTGTCAGCCGTCGTGAACATATGCAAGGCTTCTCTGCCAAGGAAAAACAAAACAAAAAAGTTTTACTATTCTAGCTGGGATTAGCTAGCTAGGAGCACGTTTCCCTTTTAAAAAACAAAACGTGAAAATTTGAACTGCTACAATAATGCAACATGAACACATTTCTGTTTTTACCGCTATATACCCATGGAATTCCTTCAACGCAAACTCCTGCAATCGTCAATAATGTGTCGGTGCGTGTATGCCAATACGTCCGTTTCGTTTTGAACTATACAATTCAAAACTTGTTGACAAACCAAATATCATGCAGTTCCGTTTATTACATACAACTCTAGTGTGAACTATTTCTTGTATTCTCTAATCCACAAAAGTCATTTCACTCCTCATACCGAACTTCTTACAGGAAACATAATGGGAGGGGGGTCGAGCACAGGACGGATCAGCCTAGTGGGTAGAACGTTCAGCTCGTAATCCAATGGCCTGGGATCAACCCACCACTGAGTTACCCTGTCGAGGAGACAGTTTGCCCCGGAGTTAACATCAGAACCAACTCCACCCCTACCCCCCAAAAATTTTTTTTCGGACATTCCTCATGGGGATGCTGGGGAACCTGTCAGTATAAACAACATCCCTCCCTCCTGAAAAATCTGTGCCAGGAATGCCCTCTTTTCTATCCCTCTCTCTGTGTCTGCCTCGTTCCTTAACTTCCTGTCACCTCCTCCTTGTCTATTTTCTGCCTTCTTGGTCCATTCTCCTACATTTTTTTTGCAGAAAGATTTTATTAAATAGATAATAAATGTTCCCCCAGGCCTGGATGTGCTAAGCCCGACTTGTCAGGCGCTTAACGGCAGCGCAACGTATTTTCGCTCCTATGACAAAAACAATAATTGCTGTCTGAGTGCCCGACGAGGAAGAAGAATGACTGACGGACACGTTGTCTGGTAGTACTGGGGGCGGGGATAGCCTAGTGGTTAGAACATTGCGCTGGCAATCTGACGACCCGGATTCCATTCCCGTTCAAGGGATATTTTCCCCTGGAGTTAACATCAGTGAAGACTCCACTCTCCCCAAATGTCCTTCGGATGAGACTATAAACCGAGGTCCCGTGTGCGAACGCACGCAGAACATCTTGCGCGCACGTTAAAATCCTGTTCCGCTTTTCGTAAGAGTAGACCATTGTGTGCCGGTGGGAACAGATGACAGAATTTACAAAACTGCATACACACGGGGACTGGATGTAAAAGAGCACATCAGTGCTTATTCCATTATCCTCGATATAAAAGAATAAAATAAAAAATAAATAATAAAGCTCGTGATTCAATGGCCTGGGATCAATCCACCACTGAGTCACCCTGTCGATGAGACTTTTTGCCCTGGAGTTATTAATACCAACTCCACCCCCCCCCCCCCCCAAAAAAAAAAAAAAAAAATAAAATAAAAATCGGACTCCCCTCATGGGAATGCCTGGAAACCTGTCAGTATAAACAACATCCCTCCCTCCTGAAAAATCTGTGCCAGGAATTCCCTCTTTTCTATCCCTCTCTCTGTGTCTGCCTTGTTCCTAAATTTCTGTCACCTCCTCCTCGTCTATTTTCGGCCTTCTTGTTCCATTCTACATTTTTTTGGGTTGCAGAAAGACTTAGATAATAAATGTTCTCCCAGGCCTGGATGTGCTAAGCCCGACTTGTCAGGCGCTTAACGGCAGCGCAACGTATTTTCGCTCCTATGACAAAAACAATAATTGCTGTCTGAGTGCCCGACGAGGAAGAAGAATGACTGACGGACACGTTGTCTGGTAGTACTGGGGGCGGGGATAGCCTAGTGGTTAGAACATTGCGCTGGCAATCTGACGACCCGGATTCCATTCCCATTCAAGGGGATATTTTCCCTTGGAGTTAACATCAGTAACTGACTCCACTCTCCCCAAAAGTTCTTCGGATGAGACTCTAAACCGAGGTCCCGTGTGCGAACGCACGCAGAACATCTTGCGCACATGTTAAATCCGGTTCCTCTTTTCGTAAGAGTAGGCCATTGTGTGCCGGTGGGAACAGATGACAATTTACAAAGCTGCATACACACGGGGACTGGATGTAAAAAAGCACATTAAGTGCTTATTCCATTATCCTCGATATAAAAGAATAAAATTAAATAAAAAAATAAAACACCTCAGAAGTACAAACAACAAACAGATCTTTTGAACTCTGCAGTATGATACTCACTTGTCATAGGCAAAAAAGGGGCCGTTTTCTTTCCCAAGAAGCCAGCAGACGACATCGTATTTCAGACACACCAGCAACAGCGGCAGATGGTCAGTGTTGCTGACCAGTTCATACCACAAGTGGACAGCAAGTCTTCGGTGATGTGAGGTTTTGACCTGAAAAAAATTGGTCATTTGTCGAAGTAGGGTTTTTTTAAAATTCTTAATTTTTGTTGTTGCGAAGATGGTGTTAGTATGTAGAATATTTCATTAGAAGTGTTTTTATTTTATTCTTTTATTTCGAGGATAATGGAGTAAGCACTCATGTGCTTTTTTCCATCCAGTCCCCGTGCGTATGCAGTTGTGTTAATTTTGTCATCCGTTCTCACCGGCACACATTGACCTACTCTTCCAAAAAGCGGAACGGGTTTTAACGTGTGTGAGCGTGTGTGTGTGAGTGTGTGAGCGTGTGTGTGTGTTGTGTTTGTGTGTGTGTGTGCGTGCGTGTGCACACGTATGTCAGTATCCATGGTATGTATAATAAATCATTCACAAATAGAGGAGAATGTTCTGGCAACATCTGTCAGATTCATTTTTATCGTCATTACTACTACTACTGCTACTGCTACTGCTGCTACTGCTACTACTACTACTACTACTACTACTATCATCATCATCCTTATTACTATTATCGTTATTATGCTTTTTATTTGTCTTGTTCTCCTGGATCTGAACCTGAAAACTTTCTCACATTGCCATGAGGCTTCAGTGTCAACTGTTTCCACACAGTGCGTGCAGAACATCTCAATATGCGCACGTTGAAAACCCATTCCACCTTTCAGAAGAGTAGGCCATTTCGTGCCAGTAGGAACAGACCTCAAAACTAAAAAGTCCACAAATCCCACATGCACACAGGTGTCGTGCTTTTGACACCATTCCCGAAGTCGGAATGCGGCTACCCTTAATGATGTCGGGGGGAAAAAAACCTTGTCGCATATGGAAAAATATCACCATTGGTGAACCTCCAAACTCCAGCCCAGGAATGACTCCACCCTATCCTCCTCCTCATCCCCCCCCAAAAAAAAATGACACCCCCCCAAATTCCTCTTGACATAACCAATAAGTAGCGCCCCCCCACCCCCCCTCCAAAAAAAAACAGAGAAAAAAATCAACAAAACAACCAAAAAACAAAAACAAACCAACCAACTATCCAACCAAACAAAACAAAAACAAGACATAACGCATCACAGTACTACTACACAAACATAACGACAACTTTACCTGTAGCCTCAGATGAAAACTACCCCCTGAAAATAGCGACCCCTCGGCAAACTCAATGGTATTATAAAATTTACTAATGCTTTGTGCCTGCAGTGGACACTCTCGAAGTGGCCGTCAGCTATGGTCCCTTGTACAAGTGAAGTGAAGTGTGGTGAGGTGAGGTGTGGTGAGGTGAGGTGAGGGTCCCAGCAACACGTTCAATGCTACTCACCTGACCTCTAACCCCTCTATGTGTGTGTGTGTGTGTGTGTGTGAATGAAGTACAGTCAGGTCAGATTTCACGTGCATCATGGATTGGATGGAATGAAACGTCTTGCACTGATGGTGGTAGGATAAACTTGTTGAGCACTACACTGTACAGAGTTCACTACTCTCTGTCTCTCTCTGTCTATCTCTGTGTGTCTGTCTGTCCATCTGTCTGTCTGTCTGTCTGTCTCTCCTTCTAACATAATTGCACATAAGTGCTTATTCCATTATCCTTGATTTAAAAGAATTAAAAAAAATAAAAAAATAAAATCTCTCTTGCGCACGCATGGTGTGTGTGTGCGTATGTGTGTGTTTGTGTGTTTGTATGTGTGTGTGTGTGTGTGTGTGTGTGTGTGTGTGTGTGTCTGTTAATCTGTCTGTCTGTGTTTTGTCTGCCTGTATGTTTTTCTTTTTCTCTGGGATGACAGAATTTAAAACAAACTGCATGCACACGGGACTGGATATAGAAAAACATATTATGAGTGCTTATTCCATTATCCTCGAAGGACATAATAAGATGAATAATAATAATGATAAAAATATGATGATGATGATAACAACAACAACAACAACAACAACAACAACAACAACAACAACAACAACAACAACAACAACAACACAACACAATAATAATAAAAAAATAAAATAATAATAATAATAATAGCAGCAACAACAACAACGATAATAATAATAATATTAATGATATCAAAACCTGTTCCGCTTTTTGGAAGAGTAGGTAACTGCGTACCGGTGGGAATGGATGACAACATTTACAAAACAACATGCACACGGGGACTGGATGTAAAAAAAGCACATGACTGCTTATTCCATTATCCTCGAAATAAAAGCAAATCTATCTATCTATCTATCTATCTATCTATCTATCTATCTATCTATCTATCTATCTATCTATCTGTCTATCTATCTGTCTGTCTATCTATCTATCTATCTATCTGCTGCCTGTCCTGTCTGTCTGCCTGCCTGCCTACCTCCTGCCTGTCCTGTCTGTCTGTCTGTCTGTCTGTCTATCTGTCTGTCTGTCTATCTATCTATTTATCTATCTATCTATTATCTATCTATCTATCTATCTATCTATCTATCTATCTATCTATCTATCTATCTATCTATCTATCTATCTATCTATCTATCTATCTATCTATAGCGTCCATCATTTGCCATCATAAAAATATTAAGACCCTTTAAAAAGAATCAGAAGAAAACCTAAAAAATCAAAATAATTGAACACCAGTAGTCCGGGAGGTCAAGACATAAACCCTTTTGAGGACAAGATATTTCTCCTTCTTTGTCATCGAACGCTCAGACAGCAACCATTGTTCACTGTTATATGAGCGAAAATGCGTCACGCTGCCGTTAAGCTCCTGACAAGACAGGCCCAGCACATCCCGATTTCGGCATGGGAAAGAACTGTTATCTTTTAAGTCTTTCTGGAAAAAAAGGCAGGAGAATGGACTAAGAAGGCAGAACATAGACAAGAAGGAGGTAACAGGAAGAAAAATAGAAAAAGGCAGAAACAAAGAGAGTGGTAGAACAGTGGAAATTTCTTGCACAGAATTTCCAGAAGGTGGGGATGCTGTTTATACTGAAAGAGCCCCCGGCATTCTCACGGGGTGTGGGGGGGGGGGAGGTAAAAAAAAAGTAAAGGTGTCCCATAACCTATAAGGTCGTAAGGAAGCGAGGCGTCAGAGACCCCAGCTTCTCTAGGGGCCAGCATATTGATGACGGCTCCCATCTACTCTCCCTCGCTGCTTTCTTTACCTTCCCTGACCCTAAAGAGGGCAGGTACCCATTTACAGCTGGGTGAACTGGGAGGGAACTGTACTGAAGCCAAGGCGCGTAAACGGTCACCCATCCAACTGGTAACCACGCTCGACGCTGCTTAACCTAGGCTGGGGGAAAGCGAGTGCTCTGACCACTGAGCTATGCCGTCGACCACGGGAAGGACAGGAGACAAATTGTGGTCTCCGTCACAGACCTGGCAAAAATGGCTACAAATGGCAAATGGGAATCTGACGGACGCCATAGCCGAGTGGTTAAGACATTCGACTTCAATCCCATGGGTCCACGAAGTCGTGGGTTCGAATCTCGGAAGTGTCTGGTGAATTAAGGTTGGGATTTAAAATTTAAAAAAAAAATTAGCAGGTTTACTTCAAATGCAGGATTGTCAATGCCTTGTTTCCCTTTTATTCTTTAATTTTTGTTTTTATTTATTCTTTTATATCGAGGATAATGAAATAAGCACTTATGTGCTTTTTTTTTTTTATACTATCTAGTCCTCGTGAGTATGCGGGTTTTGCAAATTTTGTCACCTGTCACCCTTTGGATGAGACTATAAACCGAGGCCCCGTGTGCGAACGCATGCAGAACATCTTGCGCACACGTTAAATCCTGTTCCTCCGCATTTCGTAAGACTAGGCCATTGTGTGCCGGTGGAAACAGATGACAGAATTTACAAAACCGCATACACACGGGGACTGGATGTAAAAAAGCACACGAGTGCCTATTCCATTATCCTCGATATAAAAGAATAAATAAAATAAATAAATATATACAATATGTAGAAAATCAAAACACGCACGTTAAAGATCCTGTCATTCATGTCAGCGTTCGGTGAAGTTACAGAAACACGAACACACCCAACACACATACCCGAAGGCTGAATGTGGCTACCTTCATAAAGGGTAAAGGTAAAGGAGTCCCATAACCTATGTGGTCGTAGGGGAGCGAGGCGTCAGAGACCTCACTTCTCTAGGGCCAGCATATTGAGGGCGGCGCCCATCTCCTCTCCCTCGCTGCTTTACCTTCCCTGACCCTAAAGAGGGCAAGGTACCCATTTACAGCTGGGTGAACTGGGGGAACTGTACTGAAGCCAAGGCGCGCAAACGGTCACCCATCCAACTGGTAACCACGCTGGACGCTGCTTAACTTGGCTGGGGGAAAGCGAGTGCTCCGACCACTGAGCTATCCCGTCCCCCTGGTGGGACAAAAAACCCCAACCCAACGCAGGTTGCATACGCCAAAAAAAAAAATCTCACCATATTGGTAAACCACGGAGGTCTGACCAAAGAACAAACCCAACAACAACAACAAAACCAAACTCCCCCCCCCCCCCCAAATAAAAACATAACAAACAAAACCAAAAACAAAGAAGAATCTCAACTATAAAGTCTTTCAAAGTCACTGTGTGGGGGACATACAATATTTTAATTTTTTAAATTTTATTTTATTTTAATTCTTTTATATCGAGGATAATGGAATAGGCACTCATGTGCTTTTCTTTTACATCTAGTTCCCGTGTATATTTTTAAAAATTAATTTTATTTCATTTATTCTTTTATATCGAGGATAATGGAATAAGCACTCATGTGCTTTTTTTAAACACCCAGTCCCCGTGTGTATGCGGTTTTGTCAATTCTGTCATCTGTTCCCACCGACACTCAATGGCCTACTCTTACGAAAAGCGGAACAGGATTTAACGTGTGCGGAAAGATGTTCTGCGTGCGTTCACACACGGGGGCCTCGGTTTATAGTCTCATCCGAAGGATCTGTTGACGGAGAGGGAAGGAGGTAGGGGTGGGGTGGGGTGGGGTGGGGGTAGGGGGTTGAGGAACAGAGAGATACACTACACCAATGAAGAACTGGTGGTTGGAGGTGTGTGTTTGGGGAAGGGAGAGGGGGGGGGGGGTTAAGGATAGAGGAGGAGGAAGAAGGGGGGTGAGGATGAAGGGTGAGGAAGAGTACGAAATGGCATTTTGATGGCCTGGGCTTTGCCGAGGACTGGCAAGAGTGGCACAATGGCATGAAGAGAGTAGCATGGCTTGGCACAGTGTGCAAAGGGGGATTGGGACTGGGGGTCGGTCGATCTGTCGATCTGTCGGTCGGTCGGCTGACAAGGTTCTTCTATAAACTTTTGCCTTTTCAACAACGAGAGCCATTCAAGCCTCTCGGACGAGAAAGCGCGGCCATTAAAGGGCCATTTTGGGGGCCGCTGAAAGGTTTGAGGAGGCCTAGCAAGCATTCCGCTTCCTCTCTGAATGCAACCGTGTGCTTCTTCAGGGAAGGAAGGAAGGAGTAGAGGGGAGGTGTGGGGGGGGAGTTTACAACATCATAAATTTATGTGCAAATGTTCGCTCCGTTGTTGTTGTTGGTATTATTGAAGGTTTGTGTTCCATCTACCCACCAGTCCTTCGTTCGTTCGCTCGCTCGTTCGTTTTCGTTCGTTTGTTGCTTGCTTTTGTTGTTGTTGAAGGGGCTGGTTTTGTTGAAAGCGTATGGAAGAAACAGTGGTGGATAGAGTGGGGTTCCTTTGTGTAGGCAGTTGTCAGTTTTCTTCTTTTGCTGAAAGAGACGGATTTTTTTTTAAAAAAGCAAAAAAAAAAGCAGGTAAGTGAAATAAAAAATTTTGAAGAATGATACTCGTAAAGTCAAAACCTCATACACAAAAAAGCTCTATAATTTTGTGATTGGCATGATTTTAAAAGAAATTCTTTTTCTAGCTCTGCGTTGGTGATCATTCAACCAATCCCCTTTCTTCCTTTTTCTTTCCCCTCTCTCTACAAACGCTGTCGTCTGTCCCTCTTTTTTCCATAATTGACTTCTCTCTTGACTCCTTGA
>CM054158.1:46153873-46168873 GCA_028751875.1 Rapana venosa | reverse complement strand
AATTCTTTTTCATGTCTAAAGGAACAATTTAGGGACTAAAGATAGTGTGGCTTGGCTGAAATGTTTCAAAAGGAAACTAGACGGTGCTTGAAGAATGGTCCAAACCTGATCAAGTACCTCCTATTTTGGTGTTCCTCAAGGACCTGTGCTAAGCCCTGTTCTGTTCATATCGTACGCAACTTAACGACCTGAGTGACTCGGGCTTCAGTGTCATAAAATATTCAAAAGATAATGACAGAGAGACAAATGATTTTATATGTTTAAAGATCGAAACTAAAATATACCCAAAAGCATAGAGATCACTGAACACACACACACACACACACACACACACACACACAACACAACACACACACACACACACAACCACACATATATATATAATATATATATATATATATATATATATATATATATATATATATATATGCATACAACACACATGTGTATTTTTATATATATATATATATATATATATATATATAGAGAGAGAGAGAGAGAGAGAGAGAGAGAGAGAGAGGCAGACAGACAGACACACAGGCAAACAGACACACACAGACAGACAGAGACAGAGACACAGACACACAGACAGGGCAGAGAGAGGGAGACAGACAGACATAAACAGAGATCTACACATACACACATGTACACGCAGACGCGGGCGCGCGCGCACGCGTGGCACACACACACAAACAGATCTCTTTCTATCTATCTCTTTCACACACACACACACACCACACACACCATCACACCGCGCGCGCGCGCGCGCAACAAACACACACACCACACACAAAGAAAGCGAACAAAACCTTTTTCTCAGGGAGTTTCTCATACATAATTTGGCAGAAATGCAGCAGAAAACACAATAATTGCCCAGACGATAGATTCTCTGACAACAGACACTGACAACTGCTGTAGTTTATCGCTCAGCCGACCACAAAGGCCAGGGCAGGGATGGCGGGCAGACGAGAAAACGATCGTCTGCTCTGGCAACAATCACAGACAATGGGAATTTGTTGTTGTTGTTGGTTGTGTTTTTTTCCCCCTCGTCGGCACTATTTTCTTATAACTTCGCAATAGTCGTCTTCAATAATTGAGTGGAGAATACCAATCACAAAATAAAAGGTGTATGGCGAGGGGTGGTGTGGGGGTGGGGGTGTTAAGGGGGTTGGTGGAGGTGGTGTGTAGAGGGGTGGTGGTGGTATGGTGTGGTGGTGGAGGGTGGGGTGTAAGTGGGGTTGGGAAGGGGTTAGTGTTGTGTGGAGAGTATGTATGTGTGTTTGGAGACTGGATGGACATGTGTGTGTGTGTGTGGGTGCGCGTGTGTGTGTGTGCCTACCTGCTCGCTTTGAGAAAGATAGACAGACAGATAGATAGACAGACAGATAGATAGATGGCGAGATAAATAAAGAGGCAGATAGATAGATAGAGAGTGAGAGAGAGACGGAGACAGAGACAAAGACAGACTGAGAGACAAACAGAGAAACAGAGAGACAGATAGGGAGAAGAAGACCCCATGAAATATGTCTTCCAACATACACAAGCGTGCGCGCAGGTGTGTGCATGTGTGTGTGTTTGTGTGTGTGTGTGTGTTTATTTACTTTAAAAAAAGTTCTTTTATATCGAGGATAATGGAACAAGCATTTACGTGGTTTTTTACATCCAGTCCGCGTGTGTATGCAGTTTTGTAAATTCTGTCATCTGTTCCCACCGACACACAATGGCCTACTCTTACGAAAAGCGGGACAGGATTTAACGTGTGCGCAAGATGTTCTGCGTGCGTTCGCAAACGGGGCCTCGGTTTATAGTCTCATCCGAAGGACTTTTTGGGGAGAGTGGAGTCAGCACTGATGTTAACTCCAGGGGAAAATATCCCTTGAACGGGAATCGAACCCGAGTTGTCAGATTGCGAGCGCAATATTCTAACCACTAAGCTATCCCGTCCCCATCCGTGTGTGTCAACCAGCCTTGAGAGAGAGAGAAAGAGAGAGAGAGAGAGAGAGAATGTACTTTTCTTGAGTCAGAACCATATTTTTTTAATTTACCCCAAAACCCCAAAACATTAACCCCACTCCCCCCAAAGTCCTTGGATCAGACTATAAACCGAGGTCCCGAGTACGAGCGCATACTGAACATCTTACGCACACGTTAAAACCCGTTCCGCTTTTCGGAAGAGTAAGCTATTGCGTGCCAGTCGGAAGAGATGACAAAATTTGAGAAAAAAAACAAACGCTTGCATACTGGTGTCTTGTTAAGATATCATCCTAGGATAATGAAATGTGGCTACCTTAACCATTTTCAAACGGTTGCATACGCAAAATCTCATCATTAGTGAACTTCTGAACTCTTACCAGGGACCAGGGAAAAAAACAACCCCAACCCAACAACAACAGAAAACCTCCGCCCAAAACAAACAAGAACTACCCAAAATATCTTTAAAAAAAGAAATTCAAAAACAGACAAGAAAGTTGTGGTAAATCACAATAGCTACCCCTTGCTTTGTTAACCTGTAATCAAACTTAAGTTTGTTTGTTTGTTTGTTGTCTTTTTTTTTTGGGGGGGGGGGGGTTGATGTTGGGTTGTTTTTTTTTGGGGGGGGTAAAAATTATTATTTTTTATTTCATTTTATTTTGTTTTTTGTGGTTTTTAAATTTTGTTTAATTAAAATGTTTTTGGGGTTAAAAATTTTCTTCTTTCTTTTTTGTTGTTGTGTGTGTGTGTGTGTGTGTGTGTGTGTGAGGGGGGTGTTTATATGGTTTTTTTTTGGTTTTTGTTGTTGGTTTATTTTGTTTTTGGTCCTTGCCTAGAGCTCCGAGGGTCACTGATGGTGAGATGTTTTGCATGCAACCGTTTTCGCCCACCATGAAGGTATCCACATTCCAACTACAGGGATAAAACTTAAGTTATTCAGAGTAGATGCTCCGCGCAAAGGGGTGGACAGGGACCATTAACAAAATTATGTTTTAATTCCTTTTCTTTTTATTCCTTTTTTCCCCCATACACCCCACCCCGCTCCACACACACACACACACACATACAACGAAAAAAGTCACACACATTGTTATTTGAGCAAAACAAAGTTAACGAAAGCACCACCCTTGACACCTTTGGGGAGGGGTGAATGAATTGAAAGAAAGAACAGACGACTTCTAACAGGAAAAAGGATAGGAGGATGGTGTGGTTGCCAGGGTATGAAATATTCACGGAAATGACAGCGTAATTACGAACTGTTTGTGTGTTCAGACAATTAGACACCGCATTGTTCTCTACTGCAAACAATACATGCTGCTTGGTCCTTTGACGAATCGCCAACGGGCAAATAGCTGTGTGTTAATGACAAAATAACCGAACGAAACATTTACAAAACAAAATAAAAAGAGAGAGAAAACAAACGAATGGATACAAAGACTAAAGCAAAACAATGGTAAAATTCTACCTAAAATTGAAAAGAAAAAGCGGCAATTGCTCGGTCTCTTTGTGTGTGTGTGTGTGTGTGTCTGTCTCTGTCTCTCTGTCTCTCTCTGTCTCTGTCTCTGTCTCTCTCTCTCTCTCTCTCTCTTATGCCATTACCCTCTTTAAATACAATTCATTCATTCATTCATTCATTCTCTCCTCTCTCTCTCTCTCTCTCTCTCTCTCTGATGTTCTCTATATCTTGCTTGCCTTCCAATGTGTGTGTGTGTGTGTGTGTGTGTGCGCGCGCGCGCGCACGCGTCTGTGTGTATATTGTTTTCCATGCAGTTCTATGTCAGTATGCATATTTTCCCTTCTTATTAATTTTTTAAAGGGCTGGATGTAAAAAAAGCATGTAGTGCTTAATCTATTACCCTCTGAAAAATAAATAAAATAAAATAAAAATTGTTCCTCTCTGATATCTATCCGGTGTATACAACTTTCTCTTTTCTGCTTGTTTATGCATGTTTACGTTTTACCCAATTCTTTAGACATTTCACTATTGTTTGTTTAATTGAATGACTGGTTAATTGATTTATGTTTTTGGACTGAAGGCTGGATGAAAAAAAATTGTTCATTCATTCATTCATTTATTCTCTGTGTCTCGCTTGCTTGCTCACTTGCTCGCTACAGAAACAAAAACAGGCAAAGTAAAGACAAAGATAGAGAGACTGGTAAAAAGGAATCAATTTTTACAGGTTGTATAATTATGTCTGGGTTAAAGTAAAACAGATGACTAGATGAAAACAAACAAGGAAACAAACAAATAAATACAAATGAGTAAGTAATGAAAAGGCCAGTAGTTTTGGGGCAAAAATCTGCCATGACAATGTCTTAACAATCTGATACATTTTGTTTTTCATTCCTTGGCTAGAGCTCTGAGGTTCACCAATAGTCAGATTTTGCATACGCAGCCGTTTTTGCCCACCTTGAAGGTAGCCACATTCCGACTTCAGGGATGTATGCTGGGTATAATTGTGTTTCCGTAACCCACCAAAAGCTGACATGAATAATGGCATGCGTACATATACGAAGAAAATGAATGCCCTGGCTCAAATGTTGACCTGGAAGATCGTAAAACTCTCCACCCATAAATCACCAGACGCTGCTGAGATTCAAACCCACGACTTTATGGACCCATGGGATTGAAGTGAAACCGTCTTAACCACTTGGTTATAGCGTCTGTCACTTTCAGGATTAGTTTCAATGTTAGGTTATGACTGAGAGGTTGGTGTTAAATGACAAAAGGCACAATTGGTCAGAGCACTCGCATTCCCCCAGGCAAGGTAAAGCAGCATCAAGCGTGGTTACCAGTTGGATGGTTGACCGTTTGCGCGCCTTGGCTTCAGTACAGTCCCCCAGTTCACCCAGCTGTAAATGGGTACCTGCCCTTTTTAGGCCCCTACAGAAATGAGGTCTCTGACGCCTCGTTCCCCTACGACCTGATAGGCTGGCACCTTTATATATATTATAAATATAGCTCTATCCTTGTTCGTTTTTCCTCTCTTTATTTCTCTCAGTGTCTCTCTGCATTTCTTTGTATCTGTCTGTCTGTCTGTCCGTTTGTCTGTCTGTAAGTCTCTCTCTCTCTCCCCTTCACAGTTAAGTCTTTGCTCACTCACCACTGTGTCATCAGCGCAGAGAACAGAGAGTCTTTAACCACAGGGAGCCCAGCAGGGGATAGGTCTTTGTAACAACAATCAACACAAAGCCCTCAAGCACCCCACCATTGTACACACCATGCTAAATAGACCCCATCACTCCCATTTCTCCCCCCAAAATGCCTCCCCGCCCCACCACCACCACCAAACCCCTAAGTGGAGGAAGATTAAAAAAAGAAAAAGGATAAGCTCTTCAAAGCGATCCTATTCTCACATAGTCCAGGCTTTTCAAAGCGAACTATTCTTACATAGCAAGGTCTTCAAAAAGAGTGTGGTCGCTGACGCATGAAGGTAAGTTGGACAGCTTTCACACGAAGAAATGTTTTGAATGTTTGTCTTTTTCTTCTTCTTTTTTTTTCGTTGGTTGTTGTTGTTCTTCACTGCTTGGGGCTTTAAGAAAGAAGAAGGAGAAGGAAAGACAGAATGAGGAAGAAGGAATGAGAGGAATGCTAGAAGGTCGGGTGTGCAGTAACTATCTACTACAGACATTTGCAATGTTTATTCTGTCCTTCTGAAAGAACTGGGGTGATCGTAATTCAGATTCATGGGGGGTGGGGGGAGGAGAGGGATGAAGGTTAGGTACACTACAGAGGAGGGGGAGGGAAGAAGAGAAAAGAATGAGGAGCAGATGTATGTATGTGCGGAGGAACGACTGCTATCTACAAAAATAATAGGCTTTAACAGTGTGAAGATTTTCTGGGTGTTTAAGCTGACCAATTGCCCATAGGAAGGCGTTCATCAGGTGTACTGTCTGTACCCCTTTTTGTTATTCTAATGTCCTTTTTTTTTCTCTCTCTCTTTTTTTCTGTTGGTCTTCCAATCAGGGTCAACAGCGAGGACTTCTTTTGTGAGTAAACATGCTACTCATCTCCCAGGTCAACTTGAAGTGGCAGAACTGCTAGTGCTTTCATCTAAATGAGCACTGGCTTTTCCCCAAAAAACTCAGGATAGGCAGCATTGAGCATGGTTGCCTCGTGAATGGGTGTGGGCCATTGCTGAGCCTGTACTTCAGTACAGTTCCCTAGTTCACGCAGCTGCTAATGATACCTGCCCTCGACAGGGAAGGTAAAGCAGCGAAGGAGAGGAGATGGGTGCTGCCCTCAATATAATAATAATAATGTATGGAATTTATATAGCGCTGAATCTTGTAAAGCAACAAATCAAAGCGCTCAGATTTTATTTCATACCGCTTTAAGTCACGGCAGATTTCTCTCCGTGAAATTTGGGCTGCTCTCCCCGGGGAGAGCGGGAGAACGCGTCGCCACTTTAGCGCTGCGCCACCCTTTCACCCTTTTTTTTTTTTTTTTTTTTTTTTTTTTTTTTTTTTTTGCAGCTGTATTTGTTTCCCTATCAGAGTGGCTTTTTTCTAAGAATTTTGCCAGGGACAACTCTCTTGTTGCCGTGGGTTTTTTTACGTGCGTTAAATAATTACGTGTAACACACGGGACCTCGGTTTATCGTCTCATCCGAAAGACTAGCGCCCAGACCACCACTCATGGTCTAATGGATGGGGGAAAAATTTCCGGTCCAAACGGGGTACGAACCGCCGCACACTTCAGACCCGGACTTTTCGCTTTCTAGACAGGCGCGTTACCTCTAGACCACCGATCCACTGGAGAAGCTGAGGTCTCTGACACCCTGCTTCTCAATGACTTCATAGGTTATGGGAACACTTTACTTTGTTACTCATCTAAAGAAAATGAAGTAAAAAGAAGAGGTGGTGCTTCATCACAAAACCATGCTGGCAACACTTCAAGACTGGAAGTGCAGGTTTTCATTTACTATGGAGCTGATCTGGCTTTCTGGAAAATGGGGTACGCTGCTTTCATGGCAAGATAGAAACCAAAATCTGCAAAGAGAAAAGATATGTTGTAAACTAACGTGTTTAGAACGGGGGTTGGGGCCTTTGTACGGTAAAGAAGACAAACAAGAAAGAGGAGGAAGATGAAGAGGAGGAGAAGGAGGCAGAGGAGGAGGGGGAGAATAAGAAGAAGAAGGAAAAGAAGAAGAAGATGGAGAAGAGGGACAAGAAGAAGAAAGAGAAGAAGAAGGAGAAGAAGAAAGAGAAGAAGAAGAAGAAACAGAAGAAGAAGAAGAAGGAAAAGAAGAAGAAGTAGAAGAAGAAAGAGAAGAAGAAGGAGGAGAAGAAGAAGAAGAGAGAGAAGAAGAAGAAGAAGAAGAAGAGGAAGAAGAAGGAGAAAAAGAAGAAGAAGAGAGAAGAAGAGAAGAAGAAGAAGAAGAAGAAGAGAGGAAGAAGAAGGAGAAAAGAAGAAGAAGAAGAAAGAGAAGAAGAAGAAAAAGAAGAAGAAAGAAGAAGAGAGAAGAAGAAGAAAAAGAAGAGAAGAAGAAGAAGAAGACAGACAAGAAGAAGAAGAAGAAAGAGAAGAAGAAGAAGAAGTAGAAAGAGAAGAAGAAGACGGACAAGAAGAAAAAGAAGAAAGAGAAGAAGAAGAAGAAGAAGAAGAAGAAAGAGAAGAAGAAAGAAGAACTGAACTAGTTACCAGGACATATATATTGAAGAGGGGAGGGGACATGGAATACATATCTTTAGAATGTTCCATGCTGCAGAACTTCACACTGATGTTTCAGATGAGCAAAGAATCTACGATCATGGCAATATTTACCAGCCAAGTGAGACAGAATGCTTCTTTGTCTTGTAGTTATAATCAATCCCTAAATAGGAAACCTCCCACTAGGACTTTAATATATCCCTATCACAACCATCACCATCACCACAAACCAGAACCACCACAACCACCACCACTACCACCGCCACCACCAACAACAACGATCATTGCAAAAAGAGGATGGATGGACAGCACAATGTTGCAAGCATATCATAGGCACTTGTGAAGTCAAGAAACACAACTCTATTGTTAGTCTTTGGTACATGGTGTGTATCTCCAGATGCCAGTGACTTGGCTTCTTCCCTCAAGTCCTGGAGGATCTTGGAGTCTTTGGGGGTATCCTAGTGCACTTGAGTTTTTCAGGCAGCAGTGTATCATAGGCATCTTCAACCTGACTTCACCCACCCCTCTTTCTCTACGTAGCAAAGTGCATGCATGCTGGGTATGTCCGTGAATGTTTTGTTTGTATAATTTTCTCCCTCTCTCTCTCTCTCTCTCCCCCTCTTTCTTTCTCCCTCTCTCTCTCTCCCCACCCTCTCTCCCCATCTCTCTCTCCCTCTCTCTCTCTCTGGGATAAATGTGCAACTTCAACCTGGCTTAGCCCACCTCACTCTCTACGTAGCAGGGTGCATGCTTGGTATCTTCGGAAATATGTTGTTTGTATTATTTTCTGTGATAAATGTTTATTTTTCCTTCTGTTTATTGGCTTGTAACACGCATGAATTTCTATGTTTATTGAGATAATAAAGTATTGGTATTGGTATTTGTGTCATCTATTCCATTTGCCAATAGGTGGTCTACTCTCCTATGAAAGACGAATAAAGTTTTAAAATGTGCGCAAGATATTCTGCTTGGAGTCGTTCACATGACATTGATTCACAGTCTCGTGTAAAGGGTTTTCAGTGGAGTCAGTGCAGTACCAATGCCAACTCCATAGGAGAAAATCCCGATTAAAGGACACCTCAGTGGAGATAGAAACCTGTGCCCTCAGTGACCATTAAATTGTAAGTTCAACACTCAAACCACTAGGCTACTCCTCCATCCTTATGGATCGGTGGTCTAGAGGTAACGCACCTGTCTAGAAAGCGAAAAGTCCGGGTCGGAAGTGTGCGGTGGTTCGTATCCCGTTTGGGCCCCCAAACTTTTCCCCCATCCATTAGACCATGAGTGGTTGTCTGGGCGCTAGTCTTTCGGATGGGACGATAAACCGAGGTCCCGTGTGTTACACAAAAGTATTCAGCGCACGTAAAAGAACCCACGGCAACAAGAGAGTTGTCCCTGACAAAATTTTTAGAAAAAGCCACTCTGATAGGGAAACAAATACAGTTGCAGACCAACCAAAAAAAAAGGTGGCGCTGCTCTTGTGGCGACGCTCTCCCCGGGGAGAGCAACCCGAATTTCACGCAGAGAAATCTCGTGACTTAAAGTGGTATTAAAAAGCAAAAGATTAATGTAGCCCTTGTGTTCTGATCTCTATAATTTTAGGTCGAGGTTTTAACTTTAAAGAGATGACAGCTCTAATATAGTCCCTGTGGTCTGTCAGGCGGGCTGTAAACAATTGGATTGGATTGGATGTAGCACTTGCTGAAGTCTTTTTGTCGGTGATATATAAATACCAAACCATTCTCAGCCATCTTGTGGCCCACAGATTGATGTACAGAAGTAGAAAACATGAGATATGGGGTTTGAATCTAGTCTAAGGCCACGCATCTTCTTACTTCCTTTATTTTAACAAGACTTTGAGTGGTGAGCTGGTTTTAAGTCCGGAAAATGACGACGGACTCGAGTCCTTTACGCAACAAGCGTTTAGGGCATGTTAAAGAACCCGTGAATTCCAACTACATCCTTCCCCCCCCCCTCCCCCATCATTCTGTTCTTCACAATGACCCTCCAAAGATTGCGTCCTTGGTGTAAGTATAACTTCTTCACTAACGTAAAATAATGGACCAGGCCAAAAGCTGTTGTCAGTTATTGATGTCAGTTAATTGCCAAGGCCTACTCTAAAATGTTCTTATGTTGTAAAAATGTTGTGTTGAGATTGCTTGCTTCAGCCATGACAAACTCTTACCATAACAACAACCGGCACTCTCCTTTAAAGGAGAGAAAAATCCTCCGAAGTCGGAGTATGGCTGCCTATACTTGAAAACAGTCGTACACGAAAACTTCTCATTCGGTAGTGTGCAATGTCAATCTCACAGTGATTCCCAGGTGGGATGAGTGAGTCAGAGTGCATGTTCTGGGTGACCCCCAGGGTGTAAAGCTGGGGAACGCACAACAACAACAACAAGAAATGGGATAAAACCAATGTCTGAGGCCCAAAAAATAAACAACATTGTAGTAAAAGCAACCGAACCCCCCCCCCCCCCCCCCCCCACCAAACCCCCCCCCCACCCAACAACAACAAAACACCAAACCAAAACAAAATACAAAACAAAACAAAAAACCCCAGAAAACCCTTTGACATGTTAACTCATATCAGACAGGAAAAATGTCTGATTCTCTCAGAAATGTTTTTTTCTTTTACGTTACATGTTTAACATTGTTTTTCACTCCGGCCTTTCTTCTTTATAATAATTATTATGCTCAAGATGTTCCAGTCTTTGTTCTATTACTTACAAAGCCGTGTCTAGTCACCAACAATTTAGCAGGCCCTGTGTTGTGTAAACAGAAATCTTGCTTACTGGGAGTATTGAGTTCAATTGTTCCTTTTCTCGTCAGTAACCATTCCCGGGGATAGGGGACGGGATAGCTCAGTGGTCGGAGCACTCGCTTTCCCCCAGCCAAGTTAAGCAGCGTGGAGCGTGGTTACCAGTTGGATGGGTGACCGTTTGCGCGCCTTGGCTTCAGTACAGTTCCCCCAGTTCCCCCAGCTGTAAATGGGTACCTGCCCTCTTTAGGGTCAGGGAAGGTAAAGCAGTGAGGGAGAGGAGATGGGCGCCGCCCTCAATATGCTGGCCCTAGAGAAGTGAGGTCTCTGACGCCTCTCTCCCCTACGACCTTATAGGTTGTGGGACTCCTTTACCTTTCCTTTTTAACCATTCCCGAGGTCGGAATGTGGTTGCCTAAATTGTGGCCGGAAAAACACGCTCGCATAGGCAACAATTTCGCCATTGATGAACCTCGGAGTTCTGGGTATCGGAAGAAGACGAAGAAGAAGTCAGTAAACATTCATTCATTCATTCATTCATTCATTCATTCATTCATTCATTCAATTCATTCATTCATTCATTCATTCATTCATTCATCTGATCTGATCTGATCTGATTTCTTTCATTCATTCATTCATTCATTCATTCATTCATTCATTCATTCATTCATTCATTCATTCATTCATTCATTCATTCATCTGATCTCTGATTTCATTCATTCATTTATTCATTTGGTGGTGTGTGTGTGTGTGTGTGTGTGTTTGTGTGTGTGTTTATGTGTGTATGTGTGTATGTGTTTGTATGTGTTTCATTCAAATCATTTACCAACATGTTTGGAATGGAAAAAAAAAAGAAATGGGGAACTAACTTGCCAAGTTTTATGTGGACTCTTCCGAGAGAGAGAGAGAGAGAGAGAGAGAGAGAGAGAAGAGAGAGAGAGAGAGAGAGAGAGAGAGAGAGAGAGAAGACAGACAGACAGACGAGACGGACGGACGGACGGACGGACGGACGGACGGACGGACAGACAGACAGACAGACAGACAGACAGACAGACAGACAGAGAGAGAGAGAGAGAGCCAGACAGCTAGACAGTTACACACACACACACACACACACACACACACACACACACACACACACACACACACACACACACACACACACACACACAAGACAGAAAGAGAGAGAGACAGAGAAAGTCAGAGAGAGAGAGGACAGGCAGACAGACAGACAGAGAAACAGACAGACAGAGAGGAAGACAGAGAGAAAGAGAGATAGAGAGAGAGAGATAGAGAGAGAGAGAGAGAGAGAGAGAGAGAGCCAGACAGCTAGACAGTTACAGAGAGAGAAAGAGAGAGAAGGACAGACAGACAGAGACTGGCAGACAGACAGCCAGACAGACAGACAGACTTACAGACAAGACAGTAACAGAAAGAGAAATACTTATGAAAATATATCTCAATGAAAAAGAAACAGACAGATAGACAGACAGACAGACACACACACACACACTCACACACACACACACACACACACACACACACACAGAGATACAAAAAAAATAAGAGACAGAGAAAGGGGAGGTTACCTAACCCAGGCAATCTCTGCACCCAAACTACTCCATATGGGTGGTAAAAGCCATGTCAGGGGAAGTAATTCGTATCTTTCCGCACCAGCGGTTGTCGGCCACTATTTTGTCCTCTTGCTCTGGCCGTAACTACGTAATACTCGCCTTCTGGTCAGCATAGTCCTCCCCCCCCCTCTCCCCCTCCCCTCTCCCCCCTTCCTCCCCCTTCCCTCCCCTCCCTCTTCCTCTCTCTCTCACTACTTTGCTTACCTCCCTCTTTACTTTTGGTCCTCGCTTTTGCTTGTAATTACGGCCCTTGCCGCTACTGCTTGCTCTCTCTCTCTCTCTCTCTCTCTCTCTCTCTCTCTCTCTCTCTCTCTGTCTGTCTCCCCCCCCCCCCCCTTTCTCTCCCCCCCCCCCTTCCCTAACCCTTTTAGGCTACACACCAGCATTTATGCTTTTGCATCTTTTCTATTTGGTTTTTTTTTGTTTATATATATATATATATATTATATATTACTTGCTTGCATTCATGAACCGCATGTATTAATTAAGTAAGGCATCCACAGAAATAAAAACCACTTTTTTGGGGGTGTGAAAGACTAGCCTCTAGAGTCAAAACTCGTGTGATTTTTTGCACAAAGTTTGGTAGGTTTATGGAAATGTATATTTTTTATATATATTTTTTCCCCAGAGAACACTGTACTCCCTCAGTCCTTTTGTCGTCTGCTAGCTTCCTAAAGGCAGAGTGCATACAAGGTGGATCAACACTGAAGGAACATTATCAATAATCCTCATTTGATGATCATTTCCAACTTTCTCGTAACTACCTGATATCCTCAATTCCCCCCCCCCCCCCCTCTTCCCGCCAAAAAAAACCCACCAACAAAAAACAACAACAACCAAAACCAACAAAAAACCAAGTACACAGTGCATTTTTTCATACTTTTATAAAGTATGGAAAACAGGAGAAATGTTTCCAACCAGCACTGTATAGAAGGGGGACGGGATAGCTCAAAGGTCGGAGCACTCGCTTTCCCCCAGCAGCATCGAGTGTGGTTACCAGTTGGATGGGTGACCGTTTGCGCGCCTTAGCTTCAGTACAGTTCCCCCAGCTGTAAATGGGTACCTGCCCTCTTTAGGGTCAGGGAAGGTAAAGCAGTGAGGGAGAGGAGATGGGCGCCGCCCTCATTATGCTGGCCCTAGAGAAGTTGAGGTCCCTGTCGCCTCGCTCCCCTACGACCTTAAATGTTCTAATAATAAATGAAATTTATATATCGCTAAATCTTGCAAAAAAACAAACAAATCAGAGCGCTTCCATTCAACCCACTCCTACACATGCAACCTTTGATTTGTTGCTTTACAAGATTCAGCGCTATATAAATTCCATACATTATTATTATCATTATTATTAAATTCAAATATTCGAAGGTTATGGGACACCTTTACCTTTTAATTAAAAAAAAAACAAACTGTATAGAAGATACCACATGACCTGTAAGCTAAAGCAGGAGTGTAGCCATACTACTCTCTGACCAAAGAACAGGAGCAGTTTTAGGGATTCCTTGTGTCCAAGATTTGGGTAGTAGTCTCGGACCACATGAGAGAGAGAGAGAGAGAGAGAGAGAGAGAGAGAGAGAGAGAGAGAGAGAGAGAGATTGTTCAGCCTAGATGGGTTTTTTGGTTGGTGGGGGTCTCCCCTCTCCCCCCTCCCTAAATTCTAGTTTTGTGGTTTTTACAACAAAATTGAGTTAGGTGAACGGGAAGAAATGCATTTCTAGTCCCCCAGATTCTCCCACGTGAGTTCTGTCAGTATAAATAGCAATCCCATCTTCTGGAAATTCTGTGCTAGGAATTCCCTCTTTTCTATCCCTCTCTTTGTTTCGGCCATGTTCTTTTTGTTCCTGTCTACTCCTTCTTGTCTATTTTCTGCTTTCATAGTTAAATTCTCCTGCCTTTATTTTCCCCAGAAAGACTTAAAAGAACAATTCTCTCCCGCGCTGAAGTCGGATGTGCTGGGCCTGACTTGTCAGGCGCTTAACGGCGGCGCAAAACATTTTTTGCTTATATTATGACAGACAGCAAGTTTGCTGTTTGAGTGCTCAACAAAGAAGTTTTCTTCAATAGTTTCAGGATTTTCATAACAAAGTTGTGTTAGGTACACACACACACACACACACACACACACACACACACACACACACACACACACACACACACACACACACACACACACACACACACATACACACACACACACACACACACACACACACACACACACACACACACACACATACACACACACACACACAAATAATGCATTTTGGGATTACCTAGGAAGCCTGTTGATAGCTTGAAATTATCTGGGAGTTGTAAGGTAAAGGAGGTAAAGGAGTCCCATAACCTATAAGGTCGTAGGGGAGCGAGGCGTCAGAGACCTCACTTCTCTAGGGCCAGCATATTGAGGGCGGCGCCCATCTCCTCTCCCTCGCTGCTTTACCTTCCCTGACCCTAAAGAGGACAGGTACCCATTTACAGCTGGGTGAACTGGGGGAACTGTACTGAAGCCAAGGCGCGCAAATGGTCACCCATCCAACTGGTAACCACGCTCGACGCTGCTTAACTTGGCTGGGGGAAAGCGAGTGCTCCGACCACTGAGCTATCCCGTCCTGGGAGTTGTAGTATCCGATAAAGGATCAACACCTGAAATTCTCTCCAGGATAGCCCAGACCACAGCTGCAATGATCACATTAAAAGTCCTCTGGAGCGACAAGAACATCGCCATCAGGTTCAAGATCAGACTGATGCATTCCCTGATCATGTCCATATTTTGTTGTGTACGCATGTGAAACGTGGACCATTAACAGCAGAATTGAAAGAAGGACACAGGCAATGGAGATGAGGTGCTTTCAGAAACTTCTTGGATTTTCATAAAGAGATCACATAATTAATGAGGAACCACTAGGCTATCCTTCTCCCCCGTACAGTGTAGTGTGGGGTGTGGTGTGGTGTGGTGTAGTGTGGTGTGGTGTGGTGTGGTG
>CM054158.1:46116373-46143873 GCA_028751875.1 Rapana venosa | reverse complement strand
TGCACATCAAGTTTTGATCTCCTGCATGTGATAATGGAGTATTCGTATTCGTAATCTTGTAATGGAGACGGGATAGCTAGGTGGTCGGAGCACTCGCTTTCCCCCCAGCCAATGTTAAAGCAGCATCGAGCGTGGTTACCGCTTGGATGGGTGACCCTTTATGCGCCTTGGCTTCAGTATAGTCCCCTAGTTCACCCAGCTGTAAATGGCTACCTGCACTCTTTAAGGTCATGGAAGGTGAAGCAGCGAGGGAGAGGAGACAGGTGCCGCCCTCAATATGCTGGCCCCCTAAAGAAGCTGAGGTCTCTGACGCCTCGCTCTCCTACGACCACATAGGTTATGGGACACCTTTACCTTATCTTCATGTAAGGGAATTAAGGCACTGGGTAGGTATTCACTTTAAGATAACCTGGAAAGTCGTAAACTATCCCCCCCCCCCCCTTAATTCACTAGACGCAGGTGCCGAGATTCGAACCCACGACTTAAGGGACCCACAGGAGAGTGAAATCAAACGAGTCTTAACCACTCGGCTAAAGAGTCTCTCAGTTTCAAACCTACAAAACTTACAAGTATGTGATTTGTAGCTTAGCTGTGCCCTTTCTTTTACAATGGTCTCATGATCAGTATTACGCCTTCGGGGAAGGTAAAGCAGCGAGGGAGAGGAGATGGGCGCCGCCCTCAATATGCTGGCCCCTAGAGAAGTTGAGGTCTCTGACGCCTCGCTCCTCTACGACCACATAGGTTATGGGACACCTTTACCTTTTTTACACCACACCTCTTATTTACCCCCCCCCCCTTCTCTCTCTCTCTCCCTCTCTCTGAGTAAAGCCTTTAGAATAAGAAATATCTTGCTTTCTTAAGTGATATTTTTGTAACTGATTTTTGTTGTGATGGTTGTAGTTATACAGTAACTGATTTTTTGGGTTGTTGTTTTTTGTTGCTTTTTCCATTTTTCTAACTAAAATACTAAGCAGTTTGACAACCCCCTTCATGTATGGGCCAAGAGCATTTTTCTGAATAAATCTTTCGAGTTCGAGTTCGAGTTCGAGTTCGAGTTTTCTCTCTCTCTCTCTCTCTCTCTCTCTCTCTCTCTCTCTCTCTCTCTCTCTCTCTCTCTCTCTCTCTCTCTCTCTCTCTCTCTCTCTCTCTCTCTCTCTCTCTCTATCTCTCTCTCTCTCTCTCTCTCTCTCTCTCTCTCTTTTGGCTATCTCTATATCTCTCTGTCTCTCTGTGTGTCTCTATATGTCTCTGTCTGTCTGTCTGTCTGCCTCTCTCTCTCTCATCCATCATCCTCGAAATAAAAGAATGCAATAAAAACAAAAGTATCTCTTTCTCTCTTCCTCCCTTCCTCTCTCCCTCCCCCTCCTCCCTCCCTCCCTCCCCCACTCTCTCTCTCTCTCACTGCTTCCATTCTTCTTCTTCCTTCTTCTCCAAACAAGAGAGTGACAAGTCGATCCATGGGTAGCTGGGTGGCCCAACCCACCCGAGCCCACCCATAGCCCACCCCGGGTGACCCCTTGCCAGACTTGCTCCGCTCCGCTCCTACCCGGGGTGGGTAGGATGGGTAGTAGGGTGGGCAGGGTAGGGTAGGTAGGTAGGTAAGTAGGTAGGTAGCTTAGGGTCTAAAGGAGCGAGGATCCACCCGGATCCATCCGGGACTGGGTGTAAAAAAATGTATATGAGTGCTTAGTCCATTATCCTCGATATAAAAGAATTGTTTTTTTTTTAAAAGAAAAAGATCCGCGTTGTGGGTTAGAAGAAGTAGTAGTAGTAGTAGGAGGAGGAGGAGTTGTAGGAATAGTAGTAGTTAGTGGTAGAGTAGGAGTAGTAGTAGTAGTAGGAGAAGTAGTAGTAGGAGAAGTAGTAGTAGAAGTTGTAGTAGTAGTAGGAGGAGAAGTAGGAGTTTGTTGTAGTAGTAGGAGTAGTAGTAGTAGTAGGAGTAGTAGGAGTAGGAGGAGTAGCAGTAGTAGAAGTGTAGGAGTTTGTAGTAGTAAGGAGTAGTAGTAGGAGTAGAAGGAGTTGCAGTAGTAGGCGTAGCAGTAGTAGTAGTAGTAGTAGTAGTAGGAGTAGTAGTAGTAGTAGTAGTAGTAGGAGTTGTAGTAGTAGTAGTAGTAGTAGTAGCAGAAGCAGTAGTAGTAGAAGTAGTAGGAGTTGTAGTCGGAGGAGTAGCATTAGTAGTAGTAGTAGTAGTAGTAGGAGTTGTAGTAGTAGGAGGAGGAGTAGCAGTAGAAGTAGTAGTAGGAGAAGGAGTTGTAGTAGTAGTAGTAGTAGAAGTAGCAGAAGCAGTAGTAGTAGAAGTAGTAGGAGTTGTAGTAGTAGTAGGAGTAGGAGTTGTAGTAGTAGTAGGAGTTGTAGTGGTAGTGGTTGTAGTAGTAGGAGGAGGAGGAGTAGAGTAGGAGTAGTAGGAGTAGTAGTAGTAGTAGTAGGAGTTGTAGTAGTAGTAGTAGTAGCAGCAGCAGAAGCAATAGTAGTAGAAGTAGTAGGCGTTGTAGTAGGAGTAGGAGTAGGAGTTGTAGTAGTAGTAGGAGGAGGAGGAGTAGGAGGAGTAGGAGGAGTAGGAGTAGGAGTAGTAGGAGTAGTAGTAGTAGGAGGAGGAGTAGTAGTAGTAGTAGTAGGAGTTGCAGTAGTAGTAGTAGGAGGAGGAGGAGGAGTAGGAGTAGGAGTAGTAGAGGAGGAGGAGGAGTAGGAGTAGTAGTAGTAGTAGCAGGAAGCAGTAGTAGTAGTGTAGTTAGTAGTAGTAGTAGCAGAAGCAGTAGTAGTAGTAGTAGTAGTAGAAGTAGTAGGAGTTGTAGTAGTAGTAGGAGTAGGAGTTGTAGTGGTAGTGGTTGTAGTAGTAGTAGAAGGAGGAGGAGTAGGAGTAGTAGGAGTAGGAGTAGGTAGTAGTAGGAGGTAGTACTAGGAGTTGTAGTAGGAGTAGTAGTAGGAGTAGTTGTAATAATAGTAGTAGAAGTAGTAGTAGTAGGAGTAGTAGTAGTAGAAGTAGGAGGAGGAGCTGTAGTAGTAGTAGTAGTAGTAGTAGTAGTAGGAGGAGGAGTTGTAGTAGTAGTAGTAGTAGTAGTAGGAGATTGTAGTAGTAGTAGGAGTTGTTGTAGTAGTAGGAGGAGGAGGAGTTGTAGTAGTAGTAAGGAGGAGAAGGAGGATGTTGTAGTAGTAGTATGTAGTAGGTAGAGGAGGAGGAGAGAGGAGAAGTAGTAGTAATAGTAGGACGAGTTGTAGTAGTAGTAGGAGTAGGAGTTGTGGTGTTTAGTAGTAGTTAGTAGTAGAGGAGTAGTAGTAGTAGGAGGAGGAGGAGTAGTTGTAGCAGTAGTAGTAGTAGTAAGCAGTAGTAGTAGAAGTAGTAGGAGTAGGAGGAGGAGGAGGAGCAGTATAAGTAGTAGTAGGAGGAGTTGTAGTAGTAGGAGTAGAAGTAGGAGTAGTAGAAATAGGAGGAGGAGGAGGAGTAGGAGTAGTTGTAGGAGGAGGAGGAGTTGTAGTAGTAGTAGTAGTAGGAGTTGTAGTAGTAGTAGTAGTAGTAGGAGGAGGAGGAGGAGGAGGAGTAGCAGTAGTAGTAGTAGTAGTAGGAGGAGTAGCAGTAGTAGTAGTAGTAGGAGGAGGAGGAGGAGGAGTAGCAGTAGTAGTAGTAGGAGGAGTAGCAGTAGTAGTAGCAGTAGTAGTAGTAGGAGGAGTAGCAGTAGTAGTAGCAGTAGTAGTAGTAGGAGGAGAAGCAGTAGTAGTAGTAGTAGGAGGAGGAGGAGGAGTAGCAGTAGTAGTAGTAGGAGGAGTAGCAGTAGTAGTAGCAGTAGTAGTAGGAGGAGGAGTAGCAGTAGTAGTAGCAGTAGTAGTAGGAGGAGGAGGAGGAGGAGTAGGGGTAGGAGTAGTAGTAGTAGTTGTAGGAGTAGTAGTAGGAGTTGTAGAAGTAGTAGTAGTAGTAGTAGGAGTAGTAGTAGTAAAAGGAGGAGGAGGAGGGTTGTAGAAGTAGTAGTATAAGTAGGAGTAGGAGTAGTAGTAGCAGTAGGAGTAGTAGGAGTAGTAGTAGTAGTAAGAGGAGGCGTTGTAATAGTAGTAGTAGTAGAAGTAGTAGGAGTTGTAGTAGTTGTAGTAGAAGTAGTAGTAGTAGTAGTAGTAGTAGTAGAAGTAGTAGTAGTAGGAGTAGTAGTAGTAGTAGTAGTAGTAGTAGTAGTCGCTCCAAGACAGACCCACTACTACTACTAAAGTATGTTCTTTCGAGCCAGAAGACCCATAGAGCCGGAGCTTATCCCGGTTTCTGTAGCGTTAAGCGAACTGATGGTTTTTCACCACCCCTGTGACAGGACGCTAGTCTGTCGCCAGATACTTCCCCAGCAGAGCTGGTACCCATTTGTACACCTGGGTGGAGTGAGGAAAATAGGAGTAAAGTGTCTTTCCCAAGGGCACAACACCGAGCCGAGCGGGGATCGAACCCGCGACCTCTGGATCACGAGTTGACCGCCTAAACCACTCGACCACGGTGCGTCCTACTACTACACACCAAAAAAATGGAAGATAAACATCAATTAGCAAACTTGTGTGGTACTACTTGATCCTGCCTTTCTCTCCCAGCCCCTCCCTTTCCTCTCCTCAACCCCCCCCCCTCCCCCTCCCTCCCCCTCCTTCCTGCTTCTTCTTTTGGGTTGATCTGGGGTAGGGGTAGGGGTGGTGGGAGGTGGAGGGGTAGTGGTGGGGGTGAGGGGTAGGGGTTGGGGGTTGGGGTAGGGGGGGAGGTCTCAGGACTTTTCTTGTTGTTTTTGTGCCTGGGCTCTTACTTCCATTATTAGGTCTTTGCAACAGTGTTGGCCAAAAGCTGTTATGTCCACACACGCACACACTCACACACACGCACGCACACACGCACACACATTACACACTACACACACGCACACACACGCACACACACACACGCGCGCACACACACACACACACACACACACTACATACTCTACACACACATACACACACACAAAGACCTGTCCTTTTTTTCTTTTGTCTCTTTTTCTGTGTGTCTGTTTCTCTCTCTCTCTGTCTCTGTCTGTGTGTCTCTGTCTGTCTGTCTCTGTCTCTGTGTGTCTCTGTCTCTGTCTGTCTCACTCTCTCTGTGTCTCTGTCTCTGCTTTTGGTGAGAGCATGGTGTAAAGAAGCCCTGTGCTTATCCATTTACTCTCAATAAAATTTCGAGTTCGAGTTCGAGTTCTCTGTCTCTCTCTGTCTCTCTGTCGCTCTCTCTGTGTCTCTGTTTCTGTTTCTGTCTGTCTGTCTCTCTGCCCCTCTTCCCGCCCCCCCTCTCTCTCCCTCCCATTCTCTCTCTCTCTCTCCCTCTCTGTCTCTCTCTCTGTCTCTCTCTCTTGAATGGCAATTTGAGTTATTCATTTCAATGCTAATCCACATTAACTTGTTTATCCAATTCATCGATTCATTCATGTTTGTTTCACCTTTTTTCCACATGAGGGCCTGGAGTAAAGAAGCCTCTGGATTATGCAATTACCCCTTAATAAAATATTCGAGTTCGAGTTCGAGTATTCGAGTTCTCTCCAATCATAGACTTCTCTCTCTCTCTCCCTCTCTGCCTGTCTGCCTGTCTGTCTGTCTGTCTGTCTGTCTGTCTGTCTGTCTGTCTGTCTGTCTGTCTGTCTGTCTGTCTGTCTGTCTGTCTGTCTGTCTGTCTGTCTGTCTGTCTGTCTCTCTCTCTCTCTCTCTCTCTCTTTCTCTCTCTCTCTCTCTCTCTCTGTCTCTGCCTCTGTGTGTATGTGTCTGTCTATCTGTCTGTTTGTCTGCTGTCTGCCTCTCTCCCTCTCCTTCTTCTCTCTCTCCCCCTCTCCCTTCTCTCCCCCTCTCTCTCCTATTTCTCTCTCTCTCCCTCTCTCTCCCTCTCTCTTCCTATTTCTCTCTCTCTCCCTTTTCTCCTCTCTCTCTCTCTCTCTTTCTACTTCTCTTTCTCTCCCTCCTCTCCCTCTCTCTCTCCTCTCTCTCCCTCTGCTCTCTCCCCTACTTCTCTTCTCTCTCCTCTCCCTCTCTCTCCCTCTCTCTCTCCTATTCTCTCTCTCTCCCCTCTCTCTCTCCCTCTCTCTCTCCTCTTCTCCTCTCTCTCTCCTCTCTTCTCTCTCTCTCCCTCTCTCTCTCTCTCTCTCTCTTCTTTCTCTCTCTCTCTCTCTCTCTCTCTCTCCTTCTTCCCCCCTCTCTCTCTCTCTCTCTTCTCTCTCTCTTCCTTCTCTCTGTCTCTCTCTCCTCTTCTCTCTCCCTTCTTCTCTCTCTCTCCTCTCTCTCTGTCTGCTCTGTCTCTCTGCCTCTCTGCTCTTTTCTGTCTGTCTCTTTCTGTCTGTCTGTCTGTCTGTCTCTCTCTCACACACCACACCACATCCACACACACACACACACACACACACCAACCACACACACACACACCAACCTACACCACCCCCCCCCCCCACAAACACCCCCCCCCCCCCCACACACACACATACCCCATGCCTGCGAGTGTTTTGATCATTGCACTGTAGCACCACCCCCCACACAGCTACATCCCTTCTAACAGATCAGACTGGACACACACCTACCCACCCCTCTTTGGACAGAGAAAGCAAGCTTAGCTGTGGTCGGGTGGATGGGTGGGTGGGCGGGTGGGAGTGGGGTGGGGGTGGGGGAGTGGAAGGGCGGGTGGGGGTGGGGGTGGGGTGTGTACAAGGAGTAGCAGTCTTAGTGGGTATGTAGATAGGTAAGCCAGTCCCCTTGTTGTAGCTGGGAGTATGTATGACAGAATTTCGAAGGTTTTGGAGTGAGTAGTTGTGTTTTTCTTCTTCTTCTTGTTCTTGTTCTTGTTCTTGTTGTTGTTCTTCTTGTTCTTCTTGTTCTTCTTGTTCTTGTTGTTGTTGTTGTTGTTCTTCTTCTTCTTCTTCTTCTTCCTTCTTTCTTCTTTGTTGTTGTTGTCAGGTACTTCAAGTAAAAGCAAGGAAAAAGGTTAAAAGGGTTGTGTGTGTGTGTGTGTGTTTTCAGAAGCGGTGACCTCCCCCACCCCAACCCCCCAACCCCCCACCCTTCCAGCCTCTCCCCTCCCTTCCCCCTCCCTTCCCCCCCCCCTCCCCCACCCCTCAGACCTCCCCCCAACCCCGGAAGAACGTGAGGTTTGGCGCCGAAGTGTCTGGGCGGAGGATTTAGATAGAAAAATAAGAAAAGAAAACTAAGGGCGGAGGCCACCAGCCGTGTAAAAAGCCAGACCCAGAACGCGCGAGGCCATTGATAAATAGATCACTTTATTTCCATTGACCATTCCACTCCAAAACCCCAACACCACCACCCCCCCTCCCCCTCCCCCCGAAACCCCCAACCCCCCCTCCCCCTAACCACCCCCCCCCCCTCCCCCCCCAACCCCCCCCCCCCCCCCTCCACACCACTCAAATTTTTTTACTTTTTCATTAACGTTGTACCAGACCTGGAAAAAGAAGGAAGAAAAGGGGTAGGGTGGGGTGGGGGTGGGTGGGGGGTGGGGGGGGGGGGGGGGGGTGGGGGGGGGGGGTAGGTGGTGGAGGGGGTGGAGGGGTGGGAGTGGAAGGGGGGGTGGGAGGTAAAAAGAGGCCCGAAGCTAACAGAGTCACGCACTAGCGACATTCCCCAGTCCGATTCCAAGAACTGGGGTTGGGGGGGGTTGGGGGGGTGGGGGTGGGGGAGGGTGGGGGGGGGGTGGGGTGGGGGGGGGGTTTTCTGCCCCGGAAAAAACACACAGCCCCCCGGGACCCCCCCCCCCCTTTTCCCCTTCCCCTTCCCCCCCTCTCCCCGCCCCCCACCCCAAACTCCTTTGCTGGGGGGGGGGGTTGGGGTGGTGAGGGGGGTCGTAGGGTAGTGGCGGGTTTAGGGATTTGGGTTAGGGTTTTGATTAACCCGTCTTTTTGGGGGTCACAATGCGAAATGACGACCCCCCCTACCCCCATTCCCTCCCTCCCCCCCTGCCCACCCCCCCCTCCCCCCTTTTCCTGTACTCCCCCCCCACCCCCCTCTTACCTCCTACCATCCCCCCCACCCCTCACCCAACCCCCATCTCTCTCCCCTCTCTCTTCTCTCCTTCCTCCCATCTCTTCTCCTCTCTTCTCCCCCCCCTCTCTCTCTCTCTCTTCCATAACTCTATCGTTACGTCAACCTCACAAACCCGTACCCGCATCACTGCCTAAACCTTTGTCTAACAGCGAAAAGTCATGTTTTTTTTGTTACTTTGTATGTATTTCAGCATTTTTTGGTGATTTGTATTAGTTTGTGGGGTGTTTGTGTGTGGCGGGGGGGGGGGGTGGGGGGGGGGGGGCGGGGTGTCGTCTGTTCCTCTCTCTGTGCGTCTCTCTCTGTCTCTGTCTTTTTGTCTCGTTTTTCTCTCTCTCCTCTCTCTCTCTCTCTCTCTTCTCCCTCTCTCTCTTCTCTCCTCTTCTCTTTTCCCTTTTCCCCTCTCCTTTTCTTCTCTCCTCCTCTTTCCTCTGTCTGTCTGTCTCTCCTTCTCCAAATCTCCCCTCTCTCCTCTTCCCCTTCTCCTCTCTCTCTCTCTCCTCTCTCTCCCCATATGTGTGTGAGTGTGTGTGTTTTGCGCGTCGGTGTGTGCTTTCGCGAGGTGTAGTCTGAGTGTTTGTTTGGGGTGGGTGTACATGCGCATGCTGTGTGTGCTTTTGGCGTGTGTGTGAGTGTGTTGTGTGCGCGCGCGGGGGGCGCGTGGTGATCATATGATATAATTTCTTTGTTAATTTCTTATAACAGCCCCTTTGAGAGATGAGGTGACAATGGGCAATGATATAAAAATTTGCTTTTTGTACACAATATTTTATTGTAAACCTTTAAAAGTTTTATGATTGAGTGTCACCCCCACCCCACCACCCCCCCTTTTATTTTTGTTTTTTGTATTGTGGCCCATGGCCGAAAATACATTAAAAAAATTTCAGAGTTCAGAGCTCTCTCTCCTCTCCTCTCTTCTCTCTCTCTCTCTCTCCCCTCTCTTCTCTCTCTCTCTTCCTCTCCTCTCTCCTTCTTTTCCTCTCTCTCTCTCTTTCCCCTTGCAGTGATTTCTGCTGGTGTGTTTTGTTCTGTTTTGTAACTTTTTGTTACCTTACTCAAAATAATTTTACATTGAAAACAGTTGGCGTGCGCACTGATTTTTTTCCCAAAATGTTTGCAAAAGTTATCGAATCATGCTACACAAAAAATAAATAGTGCAATTGTTTCATTATCTTATGACGATGACGACGGACGATGATGATGAACCATCATCACACCATCATCATCATCTCGTCATCGTCATCATCATCATCACGCGTCGTCGTTTGTCGTCGTCCCTCCCCTCCTTTTTTCTTGTTATTATTATTGTGATGTCATCATCATCACCACCACCACCACCACCACCACCACCACCACCACCACCACCACCACCACCCTTATTATCTTAAATTCCAGGGAGTTCCATCATCTTATATTCATAGAACCTGACGGCTGACATTCATTCTGATTTTCAGAAACTCTTGCTATCCTGTCTTTTTTCTCTCCATAGATTTTTAACGGCACTGAGATTCATCGTTTACTGGACTTCTGGAGTTTTATTTTAATTATATATTTTTTAGATATATATATTATTTTTATCCCACTTTAAGTCACGAGATTTCTCTGCGTGAAATTCGGGCTGCTCTCCCCGGGGGAGAGCGCGCACGTCGCCACAAGAGCAGCGCCACCCCCCTTTTTTGTGTGTCTGCAACTGTATTTGTTTCCCTATCAGAGTGGCTTTTTTCTAAGAATTTTGCCAGAGACAACTCTCTTGTTGCCATGGGTTCTTTTACGTGCTCTGAAAATTTTGTGTAACACACAGGACCTCGATTTATCGTCTCATCCGAAAGACTAGCACCAAGACCACCACTCATGGTCTAATGGAGGGGAGGGGGGGGGGAGTTTCGGGCCCAAACGGGATTCGAACCACCGCACACTTCTGACCCGAACTTTTCGCTTTCTAGACAGGCGCGTTACCTCTAGACCACCGATCTGCTACCTCTTGTGTTATTCTCAAGATCCTGTCTGTACAGAAGTATTGGTACAAAGCTGTCAAGAAATCCGAATTCCAACAGGTTTTCAAACATCATCACTGCTTCTGAGACCATTGTCTCTCAAAGAGAGATGGAAATAGTTCGTGTCAGCTCTGTCTACTCTGTATCATCATCATCATTAGCCATTACACCCAGCGGTGTGTAGGGCAGCAACAAAGCTCTTCCACTCCTGCCTATTCTGGGCCAACCTAGTCACTGATCCCCAAGAGTGCTGCATGGCCTTCATCTCACTTTCTACAGTCCTCCTCCACGTTGCTTTTGGTCTTCCTTTCTTTCTCCTTCCTTCTGGGGTCCAGTGCAATGCTGTTCTTGTGATTGACTGTGGGTCTCTTCGGAGGATGTGCCCAATCCACTTCCACCGTCGTCTGGTGATGATGGTTCCCATGTCTTCTTGCCTGTATCTCCGTAGTAGGTCTTCATTGGAGATCTTCTCTGGCCAAAAGATCCGGAGAATTCTTCGCAGCATATGGTGTGGAAGGATCGAAGTTTGATTGGGTAAATTGTCAATGAAATCAAGCCTTCTAAAAACCTCTGACGAAGACTCATCCAGGAGCCGAAACTCGAGTCAGGTCAGGCTAAAGGCATGTTCCTTTACACAGAAAATGCCTAAAAAGTTGTCATTGAAAGATGTATTGTTTAGCGTTGATTTTACTTTGAAACTGAATCTGTGAACATCATTTTCAAAAAAAATGGTTGAGAAGTTGTAAGGGGTTACCTGCGCTTGTTTTTCCTCCACTATTGTTTTTGCATTAGTATTCTAAAACTATAGGAATTTTAGATTAAAGAACAGTTTTAAAAAAAACTGTTATCATTGAATGTGTATTCTTCCACGAGGGGATGCCGTTGGTGGGGGGTGGGGGTGGCTGTCAGTATAAATAGCATCCCCACTTTCTGAAAATTCTGTGCTAGGAATTCCTTCTTTTCTATCCCTCTCTTTGTTTCTGCCTTGTTCCTGTCACCCCCTTTTCGTGTATTTTCTTCCTTCTTGGTCCATCATTCTCCTGCCTTTTTTTTCCAGAAAGACTTTAAAGATTTCTTTCCCATGCCGAAGTCGGATGTCTTGGGCCTGACTTGTCAGGCGCTTAACAGCACCGCAACGCATTTTCGCTCATATGACAGATAACAATAGTTGCTGTCTGAGCGTTCGACGAAGAAGAAGAAGAACAACAAGAATGTCTAATCTATATACATCATCATCATCATCATCATCAGTCCCGTGACCTTGGCGGTCGTGGAGGAGGCACGAAAGACGATGCCGTGGTAAGCCTCCTCCATCCATCTCGGTCCTCGGCTCTGCGCAAGAGTGCCGAGTCATTCATCCTGGTCCATTCTCTGATGTTGTCCATCCATGACTTGTTGTGTCTTCCCCTCTTTCTGCCACCTTCGAGTGTTCCCTGCAGTACCGTTTTTGGCAGAGTGTTGTGGCGGGTGACGTGGCCGAACCATGTCAGCTTTTTCTTCTTGACGATGGTGAGAAGGGGTTCCTGTGGACCTGCCAGCCGTGTTATTTGACTCTTGACAAATTCATTGGTCTTTCGTTCTCTCCAGGATATGCCCAGCAGTTTTCTATGGCATTTTGTTTCGAATGACTGGATTCGCTTTGCTGTTTCAGCAGTCAATGTCCAGGTTTCACTTCCGTACAGCAGGATAGTCTGAATTAGGGCTTTGTAGAGCTTTAGTTTGATTGGGAAACTGATCTCTTTACTTTTCCATATGGTGGTGAGTTTTGTCATGGAATATGTTGCCATGGCTAGTCTGACTTTGATTTCTGTCGTCGATCGTTCGTCCTTTGTGAGTGTAGCGCCAAGGTATTTAAAAGCGTCTACATCCTCCAGTTGTTGGCCGTTCATGTAAATTTTAGCAGTGGCGTTGCTCGTGCTGTTCACAAGTACTTTACTTTTCTCTGAGCTCACCTCCATCCCATATGCTCCAGCTCTGTTCTCAAGTCTGGTCGTAAGATCTTGCAGCTCTGTGTTACTTCCGCCCATGAGGTCAATGTCATCGGCAAACCGCAAGTTGTTGAGGGGTCTGCCGCCAATGGAGATGGTAGAGTGGAAGTCATGGAGGGTCTCTCTCATAATGTTTTCCAAGAACAGATTAAACAGGACTGTATACATACTTTTTTGTAAATGTTGTCATCCGTTTTTTCAAATCTACGTGTAGAGATGGATGGTCATTTTAAAGTTGATCTAGTTCAGAAAATAGATATTTTGTGAGTTCGTCATTGTGACAGCTCAGTCTCTGTGATAGAAGGCAGCTGTACTCTGCTGCAGGTCCTCCCTCCCAGTCTCCACAGAGCTTCTTGGCCACTGGGGTGGTGTGGGTCAGTCAGGCCAGGTCCTCTTTCAGAGTGCTGCCTCATGTAGCGGGCAGGACTGTATACAGCACTTGTTCTGTTGTCTGGCTGCTGCCAGTCTTGGCAATACAAGGGCACTGCTCTGTGTGTGTGGCCTGTGTGGAATTTGGTGTACATGATGGCAATTTATAAAATGATGTTGTTGGTTTTTAAAAAAATCTATGCACTGGCCATCATTTCTTTATTATTTATTTATTATCAATTTATTTATTTTTATATATACCACTTAAAGTCACGGCAGATTTCTCTGCGTAAAAATTCGGGATGCTCTCTTCCCCGAGGAGAGCGCGTCGCCACAAGAGCAGCGCCACCCATTTTTTTTCTTCTTTTTCCTGTCTGCAGCTGTAATGATTTGTTTTCCCTATCAGAGTGAGCTTTTTTTTCTACAGAATTTTTTTGCCAGGGACAACTCTCTTGTTGCCGTGGGTTCTTTTACGTGCGCTGAATAATTATGTGTAAGTAACACACGGGACCTCGGTGTATCGTCTCATCCGAAAGACTAGCGCCCAGACTACCACTCATGATCTACTGGATGGGATGGGGGGGGGGGGGGGATTTCGGGTCCAAACGGGACCAAACAGTTTTGACTGTGTAAAGAAAAACGGGGGAGGGGAGGGGGGGTGAGGAAGGAAGGAAGAAAAAACAAACAAACACTACTACTGACCAGCAGTAACAGTAGTAGTAACTAGTAGCAGCGGACAGACAGAGAGGTGGGGCGGGGCAGTAAAGTTTGCGATCCTTTGAAGATCAAAGTCACACAGTGGTCATGTACCCTGTCACCTCCCCTCACCTCCCACTGACCATCCTAATCCTCTGGTCACTCATTCACTCACTGCCTGTAGGTCAGCCTTGTGTACTTATTAGCAAACCTTCTCAGACAGACATACAGACAGTCAGATAAACTAACTGACTTGAGCAACTGACTGACAGAACATCTTGCGCGCACGTTAAAACCCGTCCCGCTTTTCGGAAGAGTCGGCCATTGTGTGCCGGTGGGAACGGATGACACAATTTACAAAAACTGCATACACACGGGGACAGGATGGAAAAAACAACCCACATGAGTGCATATTCCGTTATACTCAAAATAAAAGAAAAAAACCAGATTGACAGACTGACAGACAAGAAGACAGACAGGCAAGCGTACGTTACAGACATACGAATAGTTATTGTTTATTTCAAAGACACGAGAAGTTTATGACAGAATTGAATTAACTAGAATGAATGTTATTTGAAGAGGGTCGGGGACGGGATAGCTCAGTGGTCGGAGCACTCGCTTTCCCCCAGCCAAGTTAAGCAGCGTCGAGCGTGGTTACCAGTTGGATGGGTGACCATTTGCGCGCCTTGGCTTCAGTACAGTCCTCCAGTTCACCCAGCTGTAAATGGGTACCTGCCCTCTTTAGGGTCAGGGAAGGTAAAGCAGCGAGGGAGAGGAGATGGGCGCCGCCCTCAATATGCTGGCCCTAGAGAAGTGAGGTCTCTGACGCCTCGCTGCCCTACGACCTTATAGGTTATGGGACTCCTTTACCTTTTCCTTTTACCTATGGCTTAAGCAAACGTGCCTAGTGACATCTAGTGGATGGAGGGGAAGGAAGAGTTTCGGGCCCAAACGGAGATCAATCCACCACATACTTTGAACTCAGACTATTTCGCTTTCTAGGCAGGTGCGTTACTTTAAAAGACCACGGATGCATCTGTCTGTGTGGGGTTTTAATACATGCGCGCAAGATGAGACTGCACGCATTCACAGTCACACACACATTAAAAAAATTATTTATGATGATTTCAGGAGGTTTTTTGGGTCATCCAAAGGAGTGGATTCAGTACCGAAAGTTTGTAAAAAAATGTTTCTATTAATGTTTTTTTTTTTTCAAATATATTACAAAATACCAAAACCAGGGAAAAAAATCCCCACACACAAGGACACAAAACGTCAAGAACAACAAAAAACAACAAGCAAACCAACCAAAAAAACCAACAACAACCCCCAAAACACAACAAAACAAAAAAAACCGTATCCCGAAAAATTCTTTATCTAGAGCAAAGACGAGACCAGTGTCATCATTACCAACATCCCCTTTCTGAATCATACGTCATTGTGTGTAGAAACATGGTCGCTGAAGGAAATACAGAAACAAACAGATCTACCAAACATACGAGCATATTATTCTAATAACAATAATAATCTTTACTTCCAAAATTCAGTACCAAAAGTTAACTCTAGGGAAAGATTTTAAAAAATCCTCTGAAACGAACACCTCCAAAATAATAATAATAATAATAATAATAATAATAATGATAATAGCAATAACAATAATGATGATAATAATAATAATAATAATAATAATAATATAGATAGATAGATAGATAAAGAGCGCTGAATCTTGTAAAGCAAGCTAATCGAAGTGCTTGCACTCAAATCATTCACACGCATGCAACTGGCCACAAATATCATGATTAACAGATATCAAATTTATGCACACACACACACACACACAACACATACACACACACATACACGTACACACACACATACACATACACTCACACACACACACACACACACACACACACACACACACACACACCACACACACACACACACACACCCCACACACACACACACACACACACACACACACACACACACGTGCACGCAAACACACTTCAGGTGAAGATGAAGGAGATATGAAAGACGCTGTTGAAAAATAGGGACAGACAATAATTATGAGAGGAAAAGTCTCAGGTAAAAAATAATACGTTTTGAGGCTGGATTTTGAAAGTATCACATGAAGGCCACTGGCGAAACGAAAGAGGGAGGTCATTCCAGGTAGATGAACCAGAAACAGAAAAAGAGCGACGGCCAGCAGTGGTTAGTTAGTTTTGAACCTGGATGTTCGAAAAGCACAAAGTATCACAAAGAGAGTAGAACCTTCACTTTATAGTACCCGTCACATCACACAAAGCTCCATACTTTAACCACTCGGCAGCGAGACTCCTGTCCTCCCCCCCTCCCCCTTCCCCCCTCCCCCCTCCCTCCCCCAACCCTCCCCCAACCCTCCCCCCCCCCCCCCACCCTCCTACCCGCCCCCTGCCGGCTCCCGATAGATCAATATTCTGGGGCTTAAAAAGGCCAGCCACAGTCCAACACTTTCAGCGTATTTGTTTGACCAAAGATTTTGCTGGCTGACCTGTTGCACAATGGAGTACACTTGTCTGGCTAAAGCGAAACGAGTTCCAACCACCACCACCACCACCACCCCCACCCCCACCCCCACCACCACCACCACCACACAAGTGGTGGGTTTTTCTTGTGTGTGTGTGTGTGTGTGTGGTAGGGTTAGGGTTTTTTTTTAAAGGGTTTTTTTTTATAGTGTGTGTGCGAGTGTTGGTCGTAATGCGGCAACGCAACAGTTTAGACTTTCTTTACACAACCAACCAAAAAAAAAACAAAACAAAAAACCCCCCACAAAAAACCCCCAACCAGCCCGGCAGATCTTAACCAAACGGTGTTTTGTGTGTAAGAGAATGCCTCCCCCCCCCTATTCTAGATTGGGCCACTGGGGTGATTTTGGCTGGGCAGTTAAAAAAATATTTTTTTACATTATTTTATCATTTTTGAATTATTAATTCATCATTGTGAAGGAAGGTGGCAGGATGGTTAAGACGTTTGCCTGCCAACAAGTCAACCGTGAGGTTCTGGGTTCGATTCCCAGCCTCGCCCTTTCTTCCCAGGTTGACAAAAAATCGAACTGAATGTCAAAGTCCTTCGGATGAGACTATAAACCGAGGCCCCGTGTGCGAACGCATGCAGAACATCTTGCGCACACGTTAAATCCTGTTCCGCTTTTCGAAAGAGTAGGCCATTGTGTGCCGGTGGGAACAGATGACAAAATTTACAAAACCGCATACACACGCATACATTTTTAAAAAAAGTCATCTGAGCGCTTTGATTTGTTGCGTTACAAGATTCAGCGCTATATAAATTCCATCATCATCATCATTAGCCATTACACCCAGCGGTGTATAGGGCAGCAACAAAGCGCTTCCGGCCAACCTAGTCACTGATCCCCAAGAGTGCTGCATGGCCTTCATCTCACTTTCTACAGTCCTCCTCCACGTTGCTTTTGGTCTTCCTTTCTTTCTCCTTCCTTCTGGGGTCCAGTGCAATGCTGTTCTTGTGAGTGACTGTGGGTCTCTTCGGAGGATGTGCCCAATCCACTTCCACCGTCGTCTGGTGATGATGGTTACATTATTATTATTATTATAATTATTTTAATTTTATTACTTCTCGGCTAGAGCTCCGAGGTTTTACAAAATTTGATATTTTGCGTATGTGACCGTTTTTGTTTTGTTTTGGTCCCAACCATGAAGGTAGCCACATTCCGATTCGGGGATGTATGCTGGGTATGCTCGTGTTTCCGTAACCCAACGAACGCTGACATGAATGACAGGATCTCTAACATGCATATTTTGCTCTTCTATATGCGTATATTATACATGAAGGGAATTAAGGCACTGGCAGGTCTGCGCTTGAAGTTGACCTGGGAGATCGTAAAAAAAAAAATCGCTAAAAAGTCGCCAGACGTCATCGCTGAGATTCGAACCCACGACTTCATGGACCCATGGGGTTGAGGTCGAATGGTCTTAACCACTCGGCTCTAGCGTCCGTCGGGCAGGGTTTGATTGATAGACACGTTGGCAGATATGCAGGAAGATCTGTCTGTCTGTTTGTCTGTTTGTCTGTCTGTCTGTCTGTCTGTCTCTGTCTCTCTCTCAAAGCCATCATTTCCATTTATTTTCCCAATGCAGCGTCACTCACTAAAACAATCTATCTATCTATCTGTCTGTCTGTCTGTCTGTCTATCCATCCATCTATCTATCTATCTATCTATCTATCTATCTATTTATCTATCTATCTATCTATCTATCTATCTATCTATCTATCTATCTATCTATCTATCTATCTATCTATCTATCTATCTATCTATCTATCTATCTATCTATCTATCTATCTATCTGTCTGTCTGTCTGTCTGTCTGTGTCTGTCTGTCTGTCTATCTATCTCTCTCTGTGTCTGTCTATCTATCTGTCTGTCTTTCTGTCTCTGTCTATGTCTATCTGTCTGTCTGTCTGTCTATCTGTTTGTCTGTCTGTCTGTCTCTCTCTCTCTCTCTCTCTTTCAAAGCCATCATTTTCATTTATTTTACCAATGCAGCGTCATTCACTAGAAACTATATATATATAATATAATATTCTGTCTGTCTGTCTGTCTGTATGTATGTATGTATGTATGTATGCTTGTATGTATGTATATGCATGCATAAGTGTGACGAGGCTGTGTGCCGTTTAACAACGCAAATGTATACTGAAGCTTTGGGAGAACCCTGTATTGTGTTGTCTTGTATTGCATTGCATTGTATTGCATTGTATTGTATTATATTATATTGTATTGTATTGTATTGAGAGACACGGGGGAGAAAGTTAAAAGTAGCATCGTTTCCTGTCCTTTGCTGCAGTGGCTACCTTTTCACAATGGCATTGATGGACACAGACAGACAGACAGACACTCAAAGACCAAAAAAAAAATCAACAACAACAAAGAACATAATAAAAACAAAAACACACAAAACAAAAAACAACAACCCACCAGAGGCATCTATCTATTCCAGCCAAACCAGCAACGGGTTTTCCAATGATATATTTTTTTTGTTTTTTGACTAGAGCTCCGAGTTTCATCAATGGTGAGTTTTTTGCGTATGCGACCTTTTTTGCACACCATGAAGGTATCCGCATTCTGACTTCGGGGATTACCAATGAAACGAAAGCTGTCTTCGCTGGAGTTATCAGCACTAACACTGAAAAAAGTGATCTGAATATCCAGTCAGAAACAGACAAAGAGCATTTAGTGCCTGGTCTTATACCAGCAAGTGGCAGCACTGTATTTAATCGGATGGTCAATATCTACCGCTTTTTAAAATTTTAAATTTTTTTTTACAAGTTATGGGAATGTCATCCCTACCAAGCACCAAAATAGTCATAATGAGACACTTCAATATAACTCCAGAACATGTCCTTCAAGAATAATACACAGATCCCCTGAGGGTGGGGGTGGGGGTGGGAGGTGGGGGGGGGGGGGGAGGGGCTGTCAGTATAAATAGCATCCCCATATTCTGGAAATTGTGTGCTAGAAATGTCCTCTTTTCTATCACTCTAATTGTTTCTGCCTTGTTTCTTTCCTTCCTATCACCTCCTTCGTGTCTATTTTCTGCCTTCTGGTTCCATTCTCCTGTCCATTTAACCAGAAAGACTTCAAAGATAACTGTTCTCTTTTTTTGCTGAAGTCGGATGCGCGAGACCTGTCTTGTCAGGCGCTTTAACGGCAGCGTGACGCATATTCGCTCATAAGACGGACAGCAATCGTTGCTGTCTGAGCGCTCGACGAAGAAGATACCCAGCTCAGCAATACATCATCACATCACCTCACCGTGTCCATCCCCGAAGTCAGAATGCGGCTACCTTCATAGTGGGCAAACGGTCGCATTATGCAAAAACCTCAACCAGTGGTTGAACCTCGAGGATCAAGCTGTAGAACGAAAACAAAAGCAAGACCATGTTAAAACAACAGCAGCAGCAGCAGCAACAGCAGCAGCAGCAGCAGTAGCAGCAGCAGCAGCAGCAGCAGCCAGCAGCAGCAGCAGCAGCAGCAGCAGCAGCAGCAGCAGCAGCAGCAACAACAACAACAACAACAACAACAACAACAGAGACTTCGAGAAAAATCTTAAAGGAAGACCTGAAAATGATGAAAAAGACAGCGAACTTTCTTCCTCAGGAAGGTACTTGTGCTATAAGCATGGCTACTAATACCAAAAGAAAATCTTTTCCTCCTTGTTTGCTGTACACGATGTGTTTGGGGAAAATAGTGGCGAGTCCTTTCCAGCTCCTCTCGTGGGCCGTACAGTTTGGTTTGCAGGGTTATCTCCGTCAGCCACACAATCTTCTTCCTCAGGTCACTGAATAGCGTGCACCTCTGAAGGATGTGCTCGCCAGTCTGGTTTTCTTTACCACAGGCACACAGGGGAGAAGGAACGAGTTTCAGCTTATTCCTAAAGAAGGTAAGAATGGGTAGTTTAAAAAACAACAACAAACAATAATAAACAACAAACAAACAAACTCAGCCATCTCTTCGCCTTTTTATGTTCCAAAAAAGGTATATCTTTATTTGGCCTGATCTCAATACAGCCATAGACTATTTCCTGAATTTCATGAATTCTCACAAATACAGTTTTCCTGGGCTTTATCCCAGTTCTTGATTAAACCATTGACGCTGGGGGCAACAGCAAAGTGAGAGGCTGTATGATCAGTGGCTTTCCCATTCATGGAATTCCACTTTACAGCTTAGTCTTTAGCAATCGACTATGACTCTCTGACTAGGAGGCTTGACTTGCACAGTCCTTATGTGCTGCAGCCCTGGGGGGCTAGTTGGCCTTTGGAGAACATCTCCAAAGCTGACTGTCCTTATGCTCACTTGGCCGAGAGAGTTGGGATGTGCTGTGGGCAAGGCATCTCCACAATAATCAAATTTCTGCCCAGTTTCCGAAACAGCAGCTGCCTCCTCTGCTGTTTTGGAGGTCATCGTCGAACACGACGGACGAACATATAAACCATTAACAGAAGGTTGTCAGTAAAACGTTTCAAGACACAAATGGCGACATCGACACAGCTCCTTTGATTTTGGTAGGTATTCACCTTAATTTTTTGTTTGTTTGCTTGTTCGTTGTAATGCTTTCTAGTCACATACTTTTTAATCTTTATGATCAACTTACTGTCTTATGCTGCTATACACTTCTTTTGGTTTTCAACTTTTCATCATTTATAATTTTTTTGTTCAATTCCTGTTAAAAGTCCAGATCAAGTTGGGGGCGGGAGGGAGGGGGGGGGGGGGGGGGGGGGGGGGTTGTGAGGGGAGTGTACTCTTGTGCTATAAAATTTGTGTTGTCTGACAGGAATCAAAGAGCTGTTTTTACTTGGCAGTAAAATAATGTTGAGATCAGGTTTTGAGTTAAATATAATTCATTCCCGACAAAATGTCTGCACAATTGAACAACATGTGACATCTCTTTAAGCAACAACAATATTAGAACTCATACCATGCTCAGTCAAGCAAAAAACATCTCCTACAAATGATTAAAAGCAATGGCGAAAGTTCTTGGAAAGCAATAACATGATAATGTGACGAAGACACAAAATAAATAAGGCATAATAAACATTTAGTCAATACTTCATGTTTGATAGGGGTTGGGTGGGGGAAGGCTGCTTTTGTCTGGAACTTTTGTCTAGCACAGTCATGGCACCCCCCCCCCTCCTCCCCCCCCCCCCTTCTGTAGTGTTAGCTCCATGAAAAAGTAAACATTTTTCCTGTCCTCTATAATAATAATAATAATAATAATAATGTATGGAATTTATATAGCGCTATCTCTACAATGGTTGGGTACATTTTGGGTTGTCCTTTTTTTTTTGACTGTCATGTTCATGTCGCGTCTCTTGGGCAGTGTCGCATGGCGGAGCCCATCCCTCTGCATGCCAGACCACAGCCCATGTCCTCCTTCAAGGTGGCTCCCTCGCCTTGGCCTCCAGCACGTAGATGCCGAGTTCCTTGGAGAACTTCATCCGCCTTGGACTTCATCCACCTGCATCGTGGAGGTCATTCACCCAGTGATGCCGTGTTACCATCACCCCCTAATAAGAATAATAATGTATGGAATTTATATAGCGCTGAATCTTGTAAAGCAACAAATCAAAGCGCTCTTTTTTTTTTTAAATCGAGGATAATGGAATAAGCACTCACGTGCCTTTTTTTTACATCCAGTCCCCGTGTGTATGCGGTTTTGTAAATTTTGTCATCTGTTCCCACCGGCACTCAATGGCTTACCCTTTCGAAAAGCGGAACAGGATTTAACGTGTGCGCAAGATGTTCTGCATGCGTTCGCACACGGGGCCTCGGTTTATTAGTCTCATCCGAAGGACTTTGACATTCAGTTCGATTTTTTGGGGGTCAAACTTGGAAGAAAGGGCGAGCGAGGCTGGGAATCGAACCCAGAAAAACCTCACGGTGGACTTGTGGGCAGGCAAACGTCTTAACCATCCTTCCACCTTCCTTCTCCTCACGTGGTTTAGCACTTACGCCTGCTGAAAAGGCGAGGTAAGTCCCGGGTTGTGTGGCGCTTGGAGCCAGCACTGTGAGAGATGTAGGAGATGATTGAGGACCAGTGATGCCCGTCCACCCTACCAGGTAAGAGTACAGCAGCATCCAGACCTGAAAGGTACTACCTCAACCAGTAAAAGGAGTAAAGTAAAGGAGTCCCATAACCTATAAGGTCGTAGGGGAGCGAGGCGTCAGAGACCTAACTTCTGACCTCAACCAGAGAACCTGAAAAACCGAAGGAAGCTGGTTGCAAAATCTTCCAGGATGCTGCAAGGGTCTACCAGACTATGCGTTAAGGGAAAGGTGACCTCAGCAAGTCTCTGGAGGGAGTCCGGGTTGACAAACAGAAGGGGGAGGTGTGTGTGTGTGTGGAGGGGGGGGGGAGCACTTTTTGTGGGGGTCACCGTGGATTCGGACACGCTTGGACGCGGTCGAGGCGTGACTCGGTCACATACGTGGTTTTTTACGCTCCAAGGAATGCCGGCGTTCCGCCTGACTGCCCTGCTCTGGAATTGTCCGGTATGGCTGCTGATCTCCCTTTAGTCACGCCTGGATGCCTGCCTGTGTGGGCAGAGGGCCGGTGGCCGAGTGGACCTGGTAGCGGTGGTGACGGAGTGCGAGGGTTCCAGTCTCCGCTAGGGGTCTTTCTTTTGTAGAGGATCTTTTTTTTTCTCCTGGAGTTAACTTCGAGAGTGAATCCACTGCCCTCAAAGCCTTTCAAGTCCTTTGGATGAGACTGTAAACCGAGGCGCCCCGTGTACGAACGCACGCAGAACATCTTGCGCGGACGTTATATCCTGTTCCGCTTTTCGGAAGAGTAGGCCATTGTGTGCCGGTGGGAACAGATGACAAAATTTACAAAACTGCATACACACGGGGACTGGATGTAAAAAAAGCACACGAGTGCTTATTCCATTATCCTCGATATAAAAGAAAGAATAAATAAATAAATGAGACTATGAACTCACGTCGAAGTTGGATGTGCTGGGCCTGACTTGTCAGGTGTTTAACGGCAGCCTCATGCATTTTCGCTTATAGGACAGGAAACAAAAGTTACTGTCTGAGCACGGAGATAACCCTGTAAGCTAACCTGTATGACCCACGAAAGGAGCTTTAAAGGACTTGCCACTAATTCTCCCAAACACATCTGATGGTGTAAAAAGTGAACGAAAGAAGAAGACTGAGCATTCCACGAAGAAGTAGAGGAAGAAGAAGAAGAGGAAGAAGAAGTAGAAGAAGAAGTAGAGGAAGAAGAAGCAGATGAAGGTGACTATGAACCGAGTTCCCCGTGTGCTAACACAAGCCAAATATTTTGAAAATTATACATTAAAGCCTTTATCCTTCTTCTTCGTCGAACGCTCAGACAGCAACTACGAGCGAAAATGCGTTGTGCTTCCGTTAAACGCCTGACAATTGAGGCCTGGCACATCAGACTTCGGCATGGGAAAGAACTATCTCATAATATGTTTTTCTGGAAAAAAAAGGCAGGAGGATGGACCAAGAAGGCAAGAACAAAAAAAGACAAGAAGGAGGTGACAAGAAGAAACGAACCAGGCAGAAACAAAGAGAGGGATAGAAAAGAGGGAACTCGTAGCACAGAGTTTTCAGAAGGTGGAGATGCTATTCAGACCGACAGGGCCCCATGCATCTCCACGGGGGAAGCCTCTATCCAACTTTCCTGGAAGTCTAGGCCATCTTTGGACAGTGGCCTGAACGACACAAAGAGACCTAGTACCTTCCCTACTATTAATCTAGGGCCGGTTGGATGAAAGGTGATCACAGTTGTTACCCGCCAACCACCTGCAGTTGTCCGAGCTGGCTACCGTTGACCAAGGAAATCGCGTTCAACGAAATCCTCTGACTGCAGTTCATCCACGTGTTATGCAGTCGAAGTGCTGCCCTTCCCCCCAAAACTGCACCCTCCACAAGACCCCATAATAACGAGAAATAATAAATGATTGAAGCATAAACGAGCCACATTACCGGTTTATACAGGTGGTCCTAGGGGACGGGATAGTTCAGTGGTCGGAGCACTCTCTTTCCCCCCGCCAAGTTAAGCAGCGTCGAGCGTGGTTACCAGTTGGATGGGTGACCGTTTGCGCGCCTTGGCTTCAGTACAGTTCCCCCAGTTCACCCAGCTGTAAATGGGTACCTGCCCTCTTTAGGGTCAGGGAAGGTAAAGCAGCGAGGGAGAGGAGATGGGCGCCGCCCTCAATATGCTGGCCCTAGAGAAGTGAGGTCTCTGACGCCTCGCTCCCCTACGACCTTATAGGTTATGGGACTCCTTTACCTCCTTTTACAGGTGGTTCTACGCAGGAGATTCATTTCAAACAGATATTTTTTTTAAAATGTTCAGAAAGAGGAAGAATTTCAACGGAACCAGCCTCTCGATTTGCAGTCGACTTCAGGGAACAGTACAAGGAGGGAGACGAAGAGGCAGACAGAGAAAACGATGGAATGACATCATCAGAGAGTGGAGGACTGGCCTTGGGTGGAACGATTTGCTACGGAAAGCAGAGGAGTGGAGGAAGCTGGTTGCAAAATCTTCAGTGGTGCCCCCCCCACGGTTTACTACGGGATAGGTGAAGCAGGTGAAGGTTAGTGAACGGTATAAAGAGAGAGAGAGAGAGAGAGAGAGAGAGAGAGATATTCATAATATTACTGCACCGGTTAAGATTACCTCCCTTATTGTTCTCTAACGCAGCGAAAGCATATTTACCTTAAAAAAGAGATCGCGGAAGTAATAATAATAATAATGATAATAATAAATGAAATTTAAATAGAATTTATAGGGAAGTGTTAATCAAGCTCAAACTGGCATAAAAAGTGCAGTTGAAGGGACGAGAAAGTTTGCCCATTACGATGTACAGTTCTCACACGTTGTTTGGCCAGTTGTAGTTTTGGGGCTAGCTCAGTGGTCAGAACACTCGCTTTCCCGCAAGCCAAAGTTAAACAGCATCGTACGTGGTTACCAACTGGATGGGTGACCGTTTGCGCGCCTTGGCTTCAGTACAGTACCCCCAGTTAACCCAGCTGTAAATGGGTACCTGGCCTCTTTAGGGTCAGGGAAGGTAAAGCAGCGAGGGAGAGGAGATGGGCACCGCCCTCAATATGCTGGCCCTAGAGAAGTAAGGTCTCTGATGCCTCGCCCCCCTACGACCTTATAGGTTATGGGACTCCTTTACTTTACTTTTTACTCAGTGGTCAGAACACTCGCTTTTCCCCAAGCCAAAGTTAAACAGCATCGAACGTGGTTACCACTTGGGATGGGTGACTATTTGCGTGCCTTGGTTTCAATACAGTCCCTTAGTTCACCCAGCTGTAAATGGGTACCTGCCCTCTTTAGGGTCAGGGAAGATAAAGCAGCGAGGGAGAGGAGATGGGCGCCGCCCTCAATATGCTGGCCCTAGAGAAATGAGGTCTCTGACGCCTCGCTCCCCTACGACCTTATAGGTTATGGGACTCCTTTACCTTTACCTTTTAAATGCGTGTTATACATGAGACCTCGTTTATCTTCTTATCCGAAAGAAACAGCACGCAGAACTACCACTCAAGGTCTAGTGGATGGGCACAAACGGGGTTCGAACCACCACATACTTCAAACCCGTTGTTGGTTGTTGTTTTTTTCGCTTTCTATGCAAGTGCGTAACCTCTAGACCACTGATAACTGGTTGATAATTGGGTTGGTGATCTAACATCTGGGCTGTTTTGCCCCCCCCCCCCCCACCTAACCCCCCCCCCCCCCCCCCCCCCTCCCTCTCCTCCTCTCCGGGTTACTTCAACGAGCCACTGTGGTCAAATGTAAAGGACTAGGATCAAGACCCTTGGTACCCTCTCGCCCACACCTCTTCAACACTCAACCACTCATTCACTTGAAAGAGAAAACTGCAGTTGAACAATGGTATACATATCAATGGGGACTCAGTGGTCAGAGCACTCGCTTTCTCCCAGCCAATTTTAAGCGTGGTTACCAACTGGATGGGCGACCGTTTGCGCGCCTTGGCTTCAGTACAGTCCCCCCCCCCAGTTCACCCAGATGTCAATGGGTACCTGCCCTCTTTAGGGTCAGGGAAGGTAAAGAAAGCAGCGAGGGAGAGGAGAAGGGCGTCGCCCTTAATATGCTGGCCCCTAGAGAAGCTGAGGTCTCTGATGCCTCGCTTCCCTAGGACCACATAGGTTATGGGAACACCTTTACCTTTGTGTAAAACTTGTCTTTGGGAGCTAGAGCGGATTGTTCTATCACTGAAACAGCTAATTTATTGTTTGCTTAATTTTGCAGTTTCCTAAATGGTCGGCCACGTCACCCGCCACAACACTCTGCCAAAAACAGTACTGCAGGGAACACTCGAAGGTGGCAGAAAGAGGGAAAGACAGAACAAGTCATGGATGGACAACATCAGAGAATGGACCAGGATGAATGACTCGGCACTACTGCGCAGAGCCGAGGACCGAGATGGATGGAGGAGGCTTACCACGGCATCGTCTTTCGTGTCTCCCCCACGACCGCCAAGGTCACGGGTCTGATGATGATGATGATGAAATGGTTGGGAGGGAAAACGGTCGCTTACACAAAACGTCACCATTGGTGAACCTCGGAGCTCTACTCGAGGAAGACGGATGGATGGGGGGAGGGGGGGGGGGGGGGAGGAAAGCTTATTTTGTATATCAAAATCCTATAAACCTGAGAAATCTTATAAGATCAAGAAGAAGAAGAAGTACACGTGTGCTTGCGTAAGCGTGTATACGCGCGCATACTTGTTTGTGTTATGTCTATGTGCGTGGTCGTCAGCGCGTGCGAGTGCACATATGTGTGAGCATAACTATGTATGTATGTATGCTTGTCCGTCGTGTCCCCTCGAACACACTATTTAAGTAGCCACATTCTGACCCCGAGGATACAGTAGTTGTATGTTTGTCCGTCGTGTCCGACGATGACCTCCAAAACAGCAGAGGAGGCAGTGCTGTTTTGGAAACTGGGCAGAAATTTGATCATAGTGGAGATGCCTTGCCCGCAGTACATCCCAACTCTCTCGGCCAAGTGGGCATAAGGACAGTCAGCGTTGGAGATGTTCTCCAAAGGCCAACCAGCCCCCAGGGCTGCAGCTCATAAGGACTGTGCGAGTCAAGCCTCCTAGTCAGAGAGTCATAGTCGATCACTAAAGACTAAGCTGTAAAGTGGAATTCCGTGAGTGGGAAAGAAATCCACTGGTCATACAGCCTCTCACTTTGCTGTTGCCCCCAGCGTCAATGGTTTCATCAAGAACTGTGATAAAGCCCAGGCGCTGACGGCATCGCTGTGAGCATAACTATATGACTTTCATAAATGCTTGTTGATTTTCATGTTTTGGCCCAGGCCAAAAGCTGTCAGTTACTGATGTCAGCTAATTGTCAAGGCCTACACTAACAATGTTGTCATGTTGTAAAAAATGTTGTGTTGAGATTGCCTTCAGCCATGACAAGCTCTTAACACAACAACTTGCACTCTCCTTTAATTAAAGGGGACGGGATAGCCTAGTGGTTAGAACATTGCGCTGGCAATCTGACGACCCGGGTGCGATTCCCGTTCAAGGGGATATTTTCCCCTGGAGTTAACATCAGTGCAGACTCCACTCTCCCCAAAAAGTCCTGCGGATGAGACTATAAACCGAGGCCCCGTGTGCGAACGCACGCAGAACATCTTGCGCACACGTTAAATCCTGTTCCGCTTTTCGTAAGAGTAGGCCATTGTGTGCCGGTGGGAATAGATGACAGAATTTACAAAACCGCATACACACGGGGACTGGATGTAAAAAATGACATAAGTGCTTATTCCATTATCGTCGTTATAAAAGAATAAAATAAAAAAGGGGAAAAACCTTTTGAAGTCGGAGTATAGCTGCCTACATGGCGAGGT
>CM054158.1:46108873-46113873 GCA_028751875.1 Rapana venosa | reverse complement strand
ACATTTCTTCCAAGTTTTCAAAAACTGACATTTCTTTCAAGTTTTCAAAAACGGACATTTCTTCCAAGTTTTCAAAAAACTGACATTTCTTCCACGTTTTCAAAAACTGCCTTTTTCAAGCTTTCAAAAACTGACAATTTTCTCTCAAGTTTTAAAAAAACTAACATTTTCTTTCAAGCTTTCAAAAACTGACATTTCTTTCAAGTTTTCAAAATCTGACAATTTTCTGTCAAGTTTTCAAAAACTGACATTTTCTTTCAAGCTTTTCAAAATCTGACATTTCCTTTCAAGTTTTCAAAAACTGACATTTCTTTCAAGCTTTCAAAAACGGACATTTCTTTCAAGTTTTCCAAGGGTACATTTTACCTGAAAGAGGAAAGGACTCTGCCAGGATCAAGGAACCCCAATGACTCCTCCAGTTGGGGTTAAAATGAAAGTCAAGTCCCCTCAAGTCAAGTCAAAAGTGGTCCTGTTAGAGAGGAGAGAGACAGGAAGAGAGACAAAGGGGTTAAGAGATGAGTTCTGACACATCCCTTCTCTCCTCCCCCCCCCCCCCCCCGCCCCCCCCCCCTCTCCCACCCCCTTCCTTTTTTTTATTTTTGCTTTTTTTGTTGGTTGCTTTTTTGTTTTGTTGGCTGCTGTTTTTGCTTTTTGTGTGTTTTTTTTTTGCTTTTTTGGTTGTTTTTTGGGGGTTTGCTTTTTTGTTTTGCTTTTTGCTTTTTTTTGTTGGGGATTTTTTGTTGCTATTTTGTTTTGTTTCATTTTTTGCTTTTTGGGTTTTTTGTTTTTGTTGTTTGGTTGCTTTTTTGTTTTTTGTTTTGTTTTTTTGCTTTTCTTTGTTTGGGATTTTTTTTGTTTTTTGTTTTTTGCTTTTGGGGTTGGTTTTTTTTTTTGGTTGTTCCTTTTTTTTTTTTTGGGGGGGGGTGGTGGTGGTGGTGGTTCTTTTTTGTTTTTACCTTCAAGGCTGACCATCACTAAGTCTCTCTCATCCCATCCCATCATCACTCTCACACCTCCTTCTCCTCCCTCTTCCCCTTCTCCCTCCTCCTCCTCCTCATCTTCCTCCTCCTCCTTCTGTCTTGTGCCAGACCCCCTTTCCTTGTTCTCTCACTTTACAGCCCCCCCCCCCCTTACTACTCTTAGCATCCCTGGAAGGAAGGGAAAAAAACTACCCATGCATGCTGTATCAGTAAAAGCAATGCATACAATATGCCGCCTCTTCGTCTTCGCCCTCGCCAATTATTCATTCTGCGTTCTTGACCAGTGGTCAGAGACATGACTCTCTCTGGCTCTCTCTCTCTCTGTGCCCTTGTCCATTGGTCATCCCAAGCCAGGGCTAGGTTTCTGGGGGCTCTTTTCCTTTCTCCTTTAATTAGTGGACAGTTCTTTGATCTTTGGCTATAACGATCACGAGACGATTATCACTTTTGGGCCAAGTCACCGGAAAGGGTCGGTTGGTTGGCTGGTTGGAGGGTGGTGTGGTGGGTGGTGGTGTGTGGTGGTAGGGTGGGGGTGGGGTCTTTGTGGTGTGTGTGTGTTGTGTGTGTGTGCGTGTGTGTGATAGGCCACTAGGGCACCTGTTCATTTTTAGAGCCCTGTGCTTGTTCGTTAAGTATGAGTAGAGTAGAGAGAGAAAGAAGGGGGGGTGGGGGTGGGGGGTGGGGGTGGGGGAGGTAGGGGGGAGGGATGGAGGGAGGGAGGGAGGGAGGGAGGGAGAGAGAGAGAGAGAGAGAGAGAGAGAGAGAGAGAGAGAGAGAGAGAGAGAGAGAGAGAGAAAGCTATTTTCTTTCGCGACCTTGGCTTGGTTAAGTTGCTTTTTGTTTTTCTTTTCTTTGTTTTTTGTTTTTTTCCGTCTCCACTGTCTCTTGTCTCTGTCTCTCTTTCCTCTCCTGTCTTTTTTCTCTCTTTTGTTCTTTGGGCTCTTTCTCTATTTTTCTTCCAAATTCGTCACTTTTTCTCTTTCTTTTCCCTCCAAATTTGTCCATTTCGTTCACACTCACACACACAGACCCCCACGACACCCACACAACACACACACACAACACACACACAACACACCCCACCCACACCCACAAAAACACGTACACCCCCACACCACAAATTTAACAACACACAAAACACACTCCCCTTTTCTCTCTCTTTTTCTCCCTCCCCCCCCTCTTCTCTCCTCTCTCTTTCCCCCTTGTCTCTTTGTCTCTATCTCTCCCTTTTTTCCCCCCCCCCCCCTTCTCTCTCCTCCCCTCCCCCCTTTTCTCTTTTTTCTTTTTTCCCCCTCTGTTTGTTCTCCCCCCCCCCCCCCTTCTTTTTTCCCCCCCTCTCTCTTTCCTTCTCTCTCTCTCTCTATTTCTTTCCTTCCCCTCTCTCTCTCCATCTCTCTCCTCCCCCCCCTCTCCCCCCCTTTTCTCTCTCTCTTTTGGAAAAAACAACTGACCTCTGCCCTCCCAAACCCTACTGGACTTTGGTGGGGCCCTTTTTTTTTTTTAAAAAGTTGTTTTTGGCAAAGGAAGGAGGAGATCATAATTTTATTTATAGAAGGAAGGGGGGGGGGGGAGAAAAGAGGGGAGAGAGAGAGAGAGGGAGGGAAAAGAGGGGGGAGGGAGGGGGAGGGGGGGGAGGAGAGAGTTTAGAGAAAAAGAGAGAGAGGGAGGGGAAAAGAGGGGGAGAGGGGAGGGAGAGAGAGAGAGGGAGGGATGGGAGAGGGAAAAGGGAGAGGGGGGGAGAGGAGAGAGAGGGGGGGAGAGATAGAGAAAAAGAGGGGGGGGAGAGTGGAGAGAGGGGTAGAGGGGGGGGAAGGGGGAGAGGGAGGGGGGAGAGAAGGAGAGAGAAGGAGGGGGAGGGGGAGGGGGGGGGAGAGAAGGAAAAAGGGGAGGGAGTGAGAGGAAAAGGAGGGAGAGGGGAAAAAAGAGAGAAAGGGAGGGAGGGAGAGAGCGAGGTAGAGAGAGAGAGAGAGGGGAAGGAGGGAAAAGGGGGGAGAGAGGGAGAGGGGGAAAGGGAGGGAGAGAGAGAAGGGAGTGAGGGGAGAGAGGGAAAAAGGGGGAGGGGGAAAGAGGAGGGGGAAAGGGGGAGAAAATGTTTCTTTCTTTGGTGCCCTTGGTTGGGAAAAAGATTCTTTTCTTTTCTCTTTTTCTCTCTCTTCTCTCTTTTCTCTTCTCCCTCTTTTCTCTCTTCTCTCTCCTCTCTCTTCCCCTTTTTCTTTTTCGCTCTTCTTTTCTCTCTCCATGATCCCCCCTCCCCCTCTGTGCTGGGGCCTTTTTCCCTTTTGGGAAGTGCCTTAAGTTCAAGCCAGGTGAAACCAGACCCACCCGGGATGGCTGACGGGTGACTGACTGAGCCGGAGGTAGGTAGTTTCCTTAGTGCTGTTGGGAAGAGAGAGAGAGGATGGGGGAGAGAAAAGAGGGGGGGGATGGAGAGAGGGGTGAGAGGGGGGAGGGAGATGGAGGGGGGAGAGATAGGGGGGGAGGGGAGAGAGAGGGAGAGAGAGACGGGGGGAGGAGAGGGAGGAAGGAGGAGAGAGGGAGGGGATGGGATGAGAGGGTAGAGGGGGGGTTTAGAGGGAGAGGAGGGGGAAAAGGGAGAAGGGGGGGGAGAGAGGGGGGTGGAGAGAGAGGGGGGGGGAGAGGGGGAGGGAGAGGGGGGAGAGAGAGGGGAAAGGGGGGGAGGAGAGGGAGGGAGAGAAAAAGAGGATGAGGGAGAGAGGAGGGGGGGAGAGAGAAAGAGAGGGGTGGGGGAGGGGAGGAGAGAGAGGGGGGAGGTGAGAGAGGAGGGGAGAGAGGGGAGGGAGAGGGAGAGAGAGGGAGGGGGGAGAGAGGAAAAAAGAGGGAGAGAGAGGGAGGGGGGGGAGGAAAAGAGGATGGGGGAAGAGGAGGGAGGGAGAGAGAAAGAGGGGGGAGAGAGGGAGGGGAGGGGAGAGAGAGGGGGGGGGGGTGGGGAGAGGAGGGGAGAGAGGGAAAAGAGATGCTATCTTATTTGTGATTTTTGGGGCCTTGATTAAGTTTTTTTTTCCCCTTTTCCCTTTCCCATTTTCCCCTTTTTCCCCCCCCCTCCCCCCCCCCCCCCCCCCCCCCCCCCCCCCCCCCCCCCCCCCCCATCTTTTTCTCTCTCTCTCCTCTCTATCCTCTCTCTCTCTTCCTTTTTTGGTTTCCTTACCGGGAGGGGGTTTTTTTTTCTTGAAACAGAACTTTGTCAGGGACAAACTCTCTTTTTGTTGTGGGTTCTTTTACGGGGGTTAAAAAATGTTGTGGGACACATGGAACCTCGGTTTTTTCGTTTCATCCGAAAGAATAAAACCCAACCCGATATAATCATGGTCTTTTGAATTGGGGAAGGGGGGGGGGGGGGGGGAGGGGTTGGGGGTTTCGGGCCCCAAAAGGGGATCGAAACCGCCCCATTTCCCAAACCCGGGCTTTTTGCTTTCTAGGCAGGGCGTTTCCCCTAGTCTTTAAATTAACTTGTATTTTTCTGTCTGTCTGCCTAGGCCCGTTGGGCTATGTCTGCTTGCTGTCTTTTCTGTCTGTCTGTCTTGCCTCTGTCTGTTGCCCGTTGTTTTATTTTTCTATCTGTGTCTGTTGCCTGTCGTTTTGCCCGCTGTTTGTCTGGGCTCTCTCTCTGTGCTTTGTCTCTCGGGCTGTCTTTTTGTCTGTCTTGCTTGTCTGTTGCCTGTCTGTCGTCTTGTCTGGCCGTCTGTCGGTTTTCGTCTGTTGTGTCTGTCTGTCGGGCTGCCCCCTTTCTTGTTTTGTCTGACTGTCTGTTTCTGTGTGCCCGTCTGTCTGTCTGTTTTGTCTCTAATTTTGCTCTGTCTGTTATTGCCCGTCTGCTTTTCCTGTTTTGCCCCTGTGTCTGTTGTCTGTTTTGCATGCCGCTTGTGCTTACTGTCTGTTTGCCTCTCTCTCTCTCTCCTCTCTCTCTCCTCTCCTTCTCTTTTTCCTTTTCCCCCCCCCCTCCCTTTTCCCTTCCCCTTCCCCCAAACCCCTCTCTCCCTCCCTTTCCCCCCCCTTTTTCTC
>CM054158.1:46086373-46088873 GCA_028751875.1 Rapana venosa | reverse complement strand
GAGGAACCCTCAGGTAATGGGGCTGTACCCCTTTCCCTTGATCCCTCCCTCCTCCTCCCTCCTCTTCTCCTCCTCTCCTCTTTAACCCACACCTGTCTACTTTTCAAGCCTTGGAAACAATTCTTTTTTATCTGCTGCTATCAAAGATACTATGATACATTTCTTGTTTGACTATCGTTAGATAGGAGTGGAGGAAGCTGGTTGCAAAATCGTCAGTGGTGCCTCAACGGTCTACTAGACTAGAGGATTAGGGTGAAGATGACAGAAAGAATGATAAAAACGGTAAAGGTAAAGGTGTTCCCATAAGCTATGAGATTGCTGTGGAGTGAGGCGTCAGAGACCTCACTTCTCTAGGGCCAGCATATTGAGGGCGGCGCCCATCTCCTCTCCCTCGCTGGCTTTACCATTCCCTGACCCTAAAGAGGGCAGGTAACCATTGACAGCTGGGTGAACTGGGGGAACTGTACTGAAGCCAAGGCGCGCAAACCGTCACCCATCCACTTGGTAACAACGCTGAATGCTGCTTGGGGAAAGCCAGTGCTCTGACCACTGAGCTATTCCATCCCATGTTGTTATTCTCTTCGTGGGGATGCTGGGGGCCCTGTCCGTATAAAAATAGCATCCCCACCTTCAGGAAATACTGTGCCAGGAATTCCCCTTTTTTGTCTATCCCTCTCTTTTTTGTTTCTGCCTTGTTCCTTTTCTTCCTGTCACCTCCTTCTTGTCTATTTTTATTTTCTGCCTTCTTGGTCCATTCTCCTGCCTTTTTTCTTCGTTTTCTAGAAAGACTTAAAAAAGAACAATTCTCTCCCCCACGCTGAAGTCGGATGTGCTGGGCCTGACTTGTCAGGTGCTTAACGGCAGTACATCGCATTTTCGCTCCTATGACAGATGGCAATAGATGTTGTTTGAGCGTTTGACGAAGAATAAGAAGTAGAGAGAGAGAGCTCAGTGGTCGGAGCACTCGCTTTCCCCCAACCAAGTTAAGCAGCGTCGAGCATGGTTACCAGTTTGGGATGGGTGACCGTTTGCGCGCCTTGGCTTCAGTAAAGTCCCTCAGTTCACCCAGCTGTAAATGGGTACCTGCCCTCTTTAGGGTCAGGGAAGGTAAAGAAAGCAGCGAGGGAGAGGAGATGGGCGCCGCCCTCAATATGCTGGCCCCTAGAGAAGCTGAGGTCTCTGACGCCTCGCTCCCCTACGACCACATAAGTTATGGGACACCTGTACCTTTATTGTAGTTTAGAAATCATCCCTAAAGAAAATTTGTGGTGACTCGAAGGGTGGGAAAACCGTCGCATACACACTCGAAACCCCAGCCGGAAGAGAAAGAAGAAAAAGACACGAGTAATGTCCCTTCCTAAATGACACATAGCACGCCATTTTATATTATCTTTCCCTTTCTTCTTTATATTTTTCGAAGATTTTTTTTTAGAACTTCTAAAACACCACTTAACAACTAATTTCATCTTTGCGTCGTCGTTCCGTAAAAATTTTCTCTCTGTTGACAGAATTCGAGAGAACATCAAAAGAAAGATAAATGAAGTCCTGAAGGAATAATTTTCGCTTTATCCTCGGGTATTTTGTCTTTGTGGGTGTATTTCTAGACACAATATCTTTCTACCCTTGCTCAGTGGCCTAAAGATGAGGTTGAAACAGAGGCCATTAAATAAAGGGATAAACCGGAGGAGGAGGAGGAGGAGAAGACAGAAAATGAACAAACAATTCTCTGGGGACTTGAGATTCCTGTCTATCAGAGTCTATCAGACATTGTTGATGCCTAATTCTGAGTGTTATTGGTGAGTGGATCAGAGGAGAAATTTGGCTGTCATCTTTTTTTCTTTTCTTTAAATTACACATCCATGAAGCAAGTAAAGCGCGAACGGTTAATGTTGTTGTTGTTGTAGTGATGATTTGTTTGTTTGTTTCGGCTTGTTTGTTTGTTTATTTGGGGTTTTTTTGTTTGTTTTTTCTCTCTCTTTTGGGTATTTTTATTGTTTGTTTGCTTGGTTTTGTTTCGTTGGTTGGTTAGGTAGGATTTTGTTGTTGTTGTGTGTGTGGATTTTTTTAGGGGTGGGTTGGTCTTTCGTAATTATATCTATTTATTTATTCTTTTATTTCGAGGATAATGGAACGGGCACTCATGCGCTTTTTTACACCCAGTCCCCGTGTGTATTAAGTTTTTGTCAGTTTTGTCATCCGTTCCCATCGCCACACAATGGCCTACTCTTCCGAAAAGCGGAACGGGTTTTTAACGTGTGCGCAAGATGTTCTGCGTACCTTCGCACATGGGGCCTCGGTTTATAGTCTCATCCGAAGGACTTTTGGAGGAGAGTGGAGTCGGCACTGATGTTAACTCCAGAGGGGAAATCTTTTCGAAAGGGATTCAAACCCGGGTTGTCAGATTGCGAGCGCAATGTTCTAACCATCAGGCTATCCCCCCACTATAATCTATCTATCTATCTATCTATCTATCTATCTATCTATCTATCTATCTATCTAT
>CM054158.1:46038873-46076373 GCA_028751875.1 Rapana venosa | reverse complement strand
TCATCCTCATCAGTCCCCTCACAATTTCTCCCAGACATACATAACTTTCATACAGTCACCCCCCCCCTCTCTCTCTCTCTCTCCTCCCTCTCTCTCTCCCTCTCCTCCCTCTCTCTCTCCTCTCTCCCCTCTCTCTCTCTCTCTCTCTCTCTCTCTCTCTCCCCCCCTCTCTCTCTCTCCTCTCTCTCTCTCTCTCCCTCTTTCTCTCTCTCTCTCTCTCCCCCTCCCTCCCCCCCCCCCCGCCCCGTGGACTAATTGGGGCCAGGCGCAAGAACCTGGGGGTCAAATTAACCCTCATTAACCTTGATTAACTCATCAGTGTGGCGGCCTCTTTGAAGTGCGCGCGCGCGCGCGCGCGCGCTCAGCGTTCAGCGAAGCGCGCAAGTTGCACGTGAGGCAGCCAAGCGTGAAGCGTGGCCACCGATGGAGGAGGAGGAGGAGGAGGAGGGGTGATGGAGGTGAGGGGAAGGGGGGGTGGGAGGGGGGGGAGTACTGATGACGTCACAGTTTTGGAGTTGGGGGTGGGGGCGCGGGATGGTAGATGAAGGAAAGATGGATGGAGGATGGCCAGTTGAGAGTAGAGAGAAAGAAAATTGGGTTGGTTGGTTTGTGGAGAATTTGCTTTTTGTTTGTGTGCTAAAAAAAAAAAAAGAAGAAAGAAACTGAAAAAATTATATTCGAAGTCGGAATGCGGCTACCTTCAAGGAGGCCCAAAACGGTCGCAGAGACACACAAAAAAAATCTTATTGGTGAACCTCGGAATTCTGAACCCAGGAACAAAAAACCCCAAAGCAACCAAATATATTTTTTTTAAATAGAAAGAAAAAGAAAGAAAGTTAAATACAAAAAAAATGTTGCTTCATCCTCTCAACTAGAGAAATTGAGAGTAGCAACACCCTGTGATTTTACATAAGGGACGTTGACAATAAACAGAATGTCAAATAAAAAAAACCCACACCACACAGGACAATATTTCAATTTCCATTTTTTTTAATTTATAAAAACTAACTTCATTGGCTTCCTGTCAAAGTTCGCTGCCAATACAAAGACAAAGGTAATATTTGATTTGTTTGTTTTACAAGGTTCAGCGCTATATCAATACCATACATTATCATCATTATCATTATCATCATCATTATTATTATTATTATTATTATTATTATTTTATTTTTATTATTATTATAATATTATTATTATTATTATTATCATTTGCTTACAGTCCGATCATCAGCTCCAATATATATCTCAATGACATCTCAGGGAGGGGTGAAGGGTAGGGGGTGGGAGGGGTCACCATGGGGGCGGAGGGGAGGGTTGGTCCCCTCAAAAGGACTCCTCAGTGAAGATTCGAACCCTTGCCTTTAGATTGCTGCAGCCAGAGGTCTAACCACCCGGCCTTTTCTGCCCGCTTGGCTGGATGAATATTGAATGCAGAGAGGACCTCAGTTTTTGTTCAAAGACCCCCACCCCTACCCTCACCGCCTGAAGGATGCTAGGGGCCCTGTCAGTATAAAAAAAAAAGCATCTCCTCTCCGTCTGGAACTTCTGCGCCAGGATTTCCCTCTTTTCTATCCCTCTCTTTGTTTCTGCCTCGTGGCTTTTTTTTCTTCTTCTTCCTGTCACCTCTTCCTCCTCCTTCTTTCTTTGTCTATTTTCTTGCTTCCTCGGTCCATTCTCCGGGCTGGTTCTCTTCCAGAAAGACTTCAAAAAGATAACATTATTTTTTCTCTTCTGCGCGGCCGCTAAGTCGGACGTGCAAGGCCTGACTTGTCAGGCGCCCGTTTAATTAACGGCAGCGCAACGCATGTTCGCTCTTATGACAGTTAAACAATAGGTGGTGGTGTTTGCGCGGGGTCCACAAAGAACGAGTCTCTCTCCTCCCCCCTCACCTCCCCCCCCCCCCCCCCCCCCACACACACACACACTCACACACGCGGAAGTTGACTTCACTGGGTCTGTCTTGTCAGGAGTTTCACGGCAGCGGTGCAACGCACTTTTCGCTCATAATATGACAGACAACTATAGTTGTTGTCTGAGCGTTCGGACAACGACGACTGTAATGACGACGACGATGACACGAAGACGACGACAACGAAGAAGAAGAAGAAGAAAAAGAAGAAGAAGAAGGAGAAGGAGGAGAAGAAGAAGAAGAAGAAGAAGAAGAAGAATGCGAAGAAGAAGAAGAAGAAGAATGCAAAGAAGAAGAAGAATGCAAAGAAGAAGAAGAAGAAGAATGCAAAGAAGAAGAAGAAGAATGCAAAGAAGAAGAAGAAGAAGAAGAAGAAGAAGAAGAAGAAGAACAAGAAGAAGAAGAAGAAGAAGAAGAAAAGAACTTGGGAGATTAGAGAGCGTGGGAGACTAGAAAATAAGCCTGCTATTATTTTCATTTTCATTTTTTCATTTCATTTATACCACTTTAAGTCACGAGATTCCTCTGCGTGAAATTTGGGCTTCTCTCCCCGGGGAGAGCGCGTCGCCACAAGAACTGCGCCACCTTTTTTTTTTTTTTGGGGGGGGGGTCTGCAACTGTATTTGTTTCCCTATCAAAGTGGCTTTTTTCTAAGAATTTTGCCAGGGACAACTCTCTTGTTGCCGTGGGTTCTTTTACGTGCGCTTTCTTAGGTCATTAAGCCACGGTTAAGCATCATCCAGCGTGGTTACCACTTGGATGGGTGACCGTTTGCGCGCCATGGCTTCAGTACAATCCCCCCCAGTTCACCCAGCTGTAAATGGGTACCTGCCCTCTTTAAGGGTCAGGGAAGGTAAAGCAGCGAGGGAGAGGAGATGGACGCCGCCCTCAATATGCTGGCCCTAGAGAAGTGAGGTCTCTGATTGCCTCGCTCCCCTACGACCTTATAGGTTATGGGACACCTTTATCTTTTATTAAGTCATTTACACAAAGCCATTCAAAGTACATACAGAAAAAGCATCCTAGTTTGTTTGTTTAAAGTTCCAGGTAGCGTCTATGCATATCATCTGCAGATGAAATATTTTAATTTTTAAAAAATATTAGTAATCACAGTATAATTATTCACCTCAGAAAAAAAGTAAAATTTTTCGTTACGAGGAAAACTCTCCCAACAACCTACGAGTTGTTGTTGCTTCGATTTTACGTCTGTTTACTCAAAGTAATATTAGACGACCATGGTCATGGTGGCGCTGCTCTTGTGGCGACTGCTCTCCCCCGGGAAAAGCAGCCCGAATTGCAGGCAGAGAAATCTTGTTGTGACTTAAAGTAGAATGCAATACAATACAATACGATACCATACCATACAATACAATACAATGCAGCAATAATAATAATAATAATAATAATAATGATGATGATGATGATGATGATTATGATGATGATAATAATAATAATATTAATAATAAAAAAAATATTAAAAAAAAATAATAATGTATGGAATTTATATAGCACTGAATCTTGTAAAGCAACAAATCAAAGCGCTCAGATGACATTTTTATTTTTATATCGAGGATAATGGAATAAGCACTCATGTGCTTTTTTTTAAAACATCCAGTCCCCGTGTGTATGCAGTTTTGTAAATTTTGTCATCTGTTCCCACCGGCACACAATGGCCTACTCTTTCGAAAAGCGAGACAGGATTTAACGTGCGCGCAAGATGTTCTGCGTGCGTTCGCACACAGGGCCTCGGTTTATAGTCTCATCCGAAGGACTTTGACAGTGCGATACAATACGATACAATACAAAAGCCATTGCTTACCAATTGACCCAGCTGCTCTTGTGATTCTAGATAAGTGTAGCCAATTTTGCCAGGACCGTCAGGAGGTACCTCCCTGCTCTTTCCCATTTTCAGCTGTCGTGGGTTCTTCTGACATGCACAAATCGGTAAGATCACAATTCTGACTGGTTTAGCGTCTTCGAAAGACTTGACATTCAGTTTGATTATCTCATCAAACTGGGAAGAAAGGGCAAGGCTGGGGAATCGAACCCAGAACTTCGTGGTTTACTTGTTAGGCAGGTGAACGTTTAAACCACCCTGCCACCTTGCTTTTTTGAAAGGAGGAATGATAAAAACGAAAATAAACTACAGGTTAATGTAATCGTTTCCATTGTAACGCAGTGCATAGAAAACGCGGTTATTCAGTCTACAACTTTCATCTGTACATGTATTCAGATTCGCATTGAGAAAAATTGTTTTTGTTTTTTGTTTTTTTCGCCCGTAAATTTGTAGAACAAGATTCCTTCGTTGCCTTTGTGAGTGTAATTTATTAATTTCTTTATTTTGCCTTTTTAAGTAATTCTTTAAATTTTATTTTGCACACACATGCCATTCATTTTCATCATCTTCATCGTTATCATCATTTTCACCATCGCCTAAGTCCTGTTGATTATGGTGCCTTTTTTGGGGTTTGGAACCATTGTGTGTGTGTGTGTGTGTGTGTGTGTGTGTGTGTGTGTGTGTGTGTGTGTGTGTGTGTGTGTGATCATCATCATCATTTTGATCATAATCTTCTTTCCCCCCCCCCCCCCCCCCATCCCGTTCATGTCCATTTTTTGTTCATTAGTTTTGTGTTTTTTTCTCTTGTACTTCTTCATCTACTTTGTCATCATCCTCAACATTTGAATTCTGTTTCCCTGCTGGTTGTTAAACAACAACAACAATAATAATAATAATAAAAAGAAAAAGAAAATAATAATAATAACGATGACGACAGCAACGACGATGATGATGATGATGATAATAATAATAATATAATAATGGTAATAAAAACAACAATAATGATAATAATAACAACAACAATAATAATATTTAAAAAAAATAATAATAATGGTGTAACACTTGAGTTGTTTTGCGCTTTACATTAAAAAACCCAACAAAACCCTCAAAGTGCAATAGTATCCCCACATTCTGGAAATTCTGGGCTAGAAATGTCCTCTTCTCTTTCACTCTCTTTGTTTCTGCCTTCTTCCTTTTCTTCCTATCACACACCTCCTTCTTGTCTATTTTCTGCCTTCTTGGTCCGTTCTCCTGCATGTTTTTTTTTTCAGAAAGACTTAAAAGGTAACTATTCTCTTCATGCCGAAGTCGGATGCGCTGGGCCTGACTTGTCAGGTGCTTAACGCCAGCGTGACGCATTTTCGCTCATATATACAGACAACAATAGTTGCTGTCTCTCTCGACGACGACGAAGAAGAACTAAAAACTACGACCTTAAAGGTTGATATTATATTCATTGTCTTTGCAATACTTCTCCCATTACACAATGTTCAATCACTATGAGCAAAGGACACAATACTAAGTTTGTACTTATTGTTGTTGTTAAGTCAGTTGTCATCATTTTTGTAGTTGTTATTGTTGTTGTTAGAGGTGGGTGGTGGTGGGTGCAGCTGAACAGTAATAATTTATGAAGGACTATGGATTTGGTTTGTTGGTTGTTGTTGTTGTTGTTTTTAATTTAGTTTTTCTTTTTTTTCTTTTTTGGCTGAATAGAAACAATTGAACACCCCCCCAAAAAAAACAACAACAGCAAACAACAACAAAACCACCCAATGAAGAATTTTGTAATTATTTCTTATGACATGAAACAAACCCTATGTATGAATATTGAATAAACCCTGTTTAAACCAAACAAACCCTACAAGAGAAATCAAGCAATATTGGTTTTACTAACAACATTTTTCTTTTCTTTTTCTTTCTTTTTTTTTCTCTCTCTCTCTATTTTTGTTCCCTTAAATCTGTTTTTTTACAAAAAATGTTCTATATTAATTTTAGTGTTTTTTCTAAACGAAAATTTTTTGGTTGTATTGTCCTTGTTGTATACCTTACTGTCATAATTGTGGAGAGCTTAATATATCTATCTAAAAAAAAATCAACAACAACAAAAAATCATAGGAAGTTATAGGAGATGGGGAAAGGGGCAAAAATTATCATCCTGGATTTTTTTTTTAAACGTAACTGACTAGATTAATGAATAAATAAATTAAAACCTATGTAAAAACAAAAGGAACCATCAATTAAACAAACAAATAAACACGCAAAGTTAATAATAATAATAATTTAAAAAAAGAAAGAAACTATTACAGCAGATAACAAACTAACACGTTGTCTAGTTTGTATGGCTGTTTCTCGGCTAAAGCTGTGATGTTCATCAAGGGTCAGATTTTACGTCTGTGACCACTTTTACCCGCCATAAAGGTAGCCGTCAGGGAACGGGATAGCTCAGTGGTCGGAGCACTCGCTTTCCCCCAGCCAAGTTAAGCAGCGTCGAGCGTGGTTACCAGTTGGATGGGTGACCGTTTGCGCCATGCCTTGGCTTCAGTACAGTTCCCCCAGTTCACCCAGCTGTAAATGGGTACCTGCCCTCTTTAGGGTCAGGGAAGGTAAAGCAGCGAGGGAGAGGAGATGGGCGCCGCCCTCAATATGCTGGGCCCTAGAGAAGTGAGGTCTCTGACGCCTCGCTCCCCTACGACCACATAGGTTATGGGACTCCTTTACCTTTACCTAACGGTAGCCGCATTCCGTCTTTGGGCAGGCAGGTCTCTCTAAAATCCGTGTCCCTTTTCTGACCTTTTCTTGCCCTCTTATTCATTAAATTCATTTATTTGCTTCTTCATTTACTCATTACATGTTCCTCTGGGGGGACGGGGATAGCCTAGTGGTCAGAACATTGCGCTCGCAATCTGACGACCCGGGTTCGATTCCCGTTCAAGGGGGGGATAATTATTTTCCCCCTGGAGTTAACATCAGTGCAGACTCCACTCTCCCCCAAAAGTCCTTCGGATGAGACTATAATCCGAGGCCCCCGTGTGGGAACGCACGCAGAACATCTTGCGCACACGTTAAAACCCTGTTCCGCTTTTCGTAAGAGTAGGCCTTTGTGTGCCGGTGGGAACAGATGACAAAATTTACAAATCCGCGCACACACGGGGACTGGAAGTAATAAAAAGTACATAAGTGCTTATTCCATTATCCTCGATAGAAAAGAATAAAATCAATAAATAAAATAAATGAATACATTTCTTTGCATACATTCATTTATTTATTCATGTCATGGGTTCGTTTGTTGAAATTCTGTGCCAGAAATTTCCTTTTTTCTATCCCTTCCTTTAAATTTCTGTTCCTTGTCATCCCGTCACCTTCTTCTTGTCTTTGTTTTGCCTTCTTGGTCCATTTTTCTGTCTTGTTTTCTTTCCCAGAAAGACTTCAAAGGTAACTATTCTCTCTTATGCCGAAGTCGGATGCGCTGGGCCTGACTTGTCAGGCGCTTAACAGCAGCGTTGACGCATTCTCAGAAAGAAAAAAATCTGAGCACATTACTCCTCTCTTGCGATCTCTCCACTGGCTGCCTGTGCCACAGAGAGTAAACTATTAGATCAGTACCCTCTATTACAAATGTCTCCACAAAACAGCACCTACCTACCTCTGTGAATGTCTTAACCTGTACACTCCTTCTCGTTCCCCCCGCTCTGCTGCAGATACCTTGTGCTTAAGAATACCTAGATTCAACCAGTCCACCGTTGGCCGTCGCTCTTTCTCTGTTTCTGGTCCATCGATCTGGAATGAGCTCCCTCTCTCTCTTCGCCAAAAGCCTTCTTACAATGCTTTTAAATCCAGCCTCAAGACACATTTATTTCAAACCTAATATTCTCTCCTCTTGTTTCAACTCATTTCTGTCCCTGTGTGTTTACATTTGAATTTGTAAATATCTATTAATTGTAACTGGCTGCATGTGAAAGACTAGGATGAATGAAAGCGCTCATCTCATCCTTTGGATGAGACTATAAACCGAGGCCCCGTTTGAGAACGCATGCAGAACATCTTGCGCTTATGTTAAATCCTGTTCCGCTTTTCAAAAGAGTAGCCCATTGTGTGCCGGTGGGAACAGATGACAAAATTTACAAAACGGCATACACACGGGGACTGGATGTAAAAAAGCACATGAGTGCTTATTCCATTATCCTCGATATTTAAATAAAAAAAAGTAATCTGGGCGCTTTCATTTGTTGCTTTACAAGATTCAGCGCTATATAAATTCCATACATTATTATTATTTGTTTTTTGCCAGATATATAGCACTGTATACATTCCAAGTATTATTATTATTATTATTATTATTATTATTATTATTATTATTATTATTTTCGCTCATATAACAGACAACAATAGTTGCTGTCTGAGCGTTCGACGACGACGACTAAGAAGAATAAATTTGCTGACAGAAGCTGGAAATAGCAGGATTTAGAGTATCTCATTCTTTTCTTTACCTCTTCCCCAGTGACGTAAGGATGTAAGGATGCTGCTATGTAATAATATTATAATAATAATAATAATAATAAAATAATAATAATAATAATAAATAATGTATGGAATTTATATAGCACTGAAACTTGTAAAGCAACAAATCAAAGCGCTCAGATGACATTAAAAATTTTTTTTTATCGAGGATAATGGAATAAGCACTCATGTGCTTTTTTACATCCATTCCCCGTGTGTATGCGGTTTTGCAAATTTTGTCATCTGTTCCCAGCGGCACACAATGGCCTACTCTTTCGAAAAGCGGAACAGGATTTAACGTGTGCACAAGATGTTATGCAGGCGTTCGCACACGGGGCCTCGGTTTATAGTCTCATCATAGTTCATACTAAGCTTTCTTCTTGTTCTTGTTGTTGTTCTTCTTCTTGTTCTTCTTGTTCTTCTTGTTCTTCTTGTTCTTGTTCTTCTTCTTCTTGTTCTTTTTCTTCTTCTTCTTCTCTCTCCTCCTCCTCCTCTCCTCCTCCTCCTCCTCCTTCTTCTTCTTCTTCCTCTTCTTCTTCGTCTTCCTCTTCTTCTCCTTCTTCTCCTCCTCCTCCTCCTCCTCCTCCTCCTCCTCCTCCTTGTTCTTCTTCTTCTTCTTCTTCTTCTTCTTCTTCTTCTTCTTCTCTTCTTCTCCTCCTTCTTCTTCTCCTTCTTCTTCTCCTTCTTCTCCTTCCTCTTCTTCCTTCTCCTTCTTCCTTCTTCTTCCTTCTCCTTCTTCTTCTTCTTCTTCTTCTTCTTCTTCTTCTTCTTCTTCTTCTTCTCCTTCTCCTTCTTCTTCTCCTTCTCCCTCTTCTCCTTCTTCTCCTTGTTGTTGTTGTTGTTGTTGTTGTTGTCGTCGTCGTCGTCGTCTTGTCTTCTTGTTCTCTTCTTGTTTCTTCTTCTTTTCTTCTTCTTCTTCTTCTTCTTCTTCTTCTTCTTCTTCTTCTTCTTCTTCTTCTTCTTCTTCTTCTTCTTCTTCTTCTTCGAACATTCAGGCAGCAAGTACTATTGTCTGTCACATGAGCGAAACATGTTTTACACTGCCGTTAATCGCCTGAGGTCCTGTGCATCTGACTTCGGCGTGGGAGAGAATTGTTATTTAAATATCAGTCTAGAATGCAGAAAATAGACAAGAAGGAGGTGGTGACAAGAAGAAAAAGCAACAAGGCAGAAACATAGAGAGGGATAGAAAATAGGGAATTCGTAGCACAGAATTTCCAGAAGGTGGAGATGCTATTTATACTGACAGCCCCCCCCCACCCCCACCCATTCCCCACGGGAAAAACTAAGCTTTCAAACTCTGCTTCCCCTCCCTACCCCTCTACCACCCCCCTTATCCCGCCCCCAGCCCCCCCCCCCCCCCCCCCCCCCCAGCCCCCCCCTCCCTCCAGGTGTGACATCATCTCCATTAAAAAAAAAAGCAACAAACAAAACAAAAGAATTCTTTCTTCTCTTTAAGTTATTACTTTAATTTTTTTTCTTAATTTTTTGTTTGTTATTGGCATTTGTTTAGTTCTTTCTTTGTTATTGTGTTTTCTTTGTTTTTTGTTTTGGCTTTTTTTCAGGGGTGGGGGGTGGGGGTGGGGTGGGGGTGGGGTGGGGAGTGGTTTTAGTTTTATGTTGTACCCATAGTGTATTTCGTAATCGAATGGTGTGTGGAAGCAAACAACATCAACAAAAACAGCGTAATATAATATTTATAACAGTAAACCCGAAAATCTGTCCTCACCCCCTAGACTGGACTGGTGGTCTGGGTTCTAGTCTTTCAGACAATTCTATGAGCCGAAGTCCCGTGAGCAACACACTAGAGTAGGCCATTGTGTGCCGGTGGGAACGGATGACAAAATTTACAAAACTACATACACACGGGGACTGGGATATAAAAAAGAAAAGCACATGAGTGCTTATTCCATTATCCTCGAAATAAAAGAAAGAAAGTACACGGAAAAGAACACACCTGCAACAAGAGTGTTGTCTCTGACAACATTCTGTGGGGGAAAAAATATCCTCTCTTATAGGGAACTTATTGATATACTGATTAAAGCTTAAAAGTAAGAATAGGTGGCGCTGCTCATGTGGCGACATAATGTTTCCCAGGAAGAGCTGTCTGAATTTCTGGAGAAAAGAATTATCTCCCGTGACTGGAGAAAGTACATAATACATAATAGAATACAGTATGATATAATACAGTATGATACAATACAGTATGATATAATACAGTATAATATAATACAGTATGATATAATACAGTATGATACAATATAGTATGTTATAATACAGTATGATACAATACAGTATGATATAATACAGTATGATATAATAGAGTATGATACAATATAGTATGTTATAATACAGTATGATACAATACAGTATGATATAATACAGTATGATGTAATACAGTATGATACAATGTAGTATGTTATAATACAGTATGATGCAATACAGTATGATATAATACAGTATGATACAATACAGTATGATATAATACAGTATAATAGAATACAGTATGATACAATACAGTATGATATAATACAGTATGATACAATACATTATGATATAATACAGTATGATACAATATAGTATGATGGAATACAGTATGATACAATACAATGCAATGCAATTTAAACAGGTATAAATAAATAAATGAGGTGATTGCTGTCGTTGGAATCAATTTTGGTGCTGACTTCATATCCACCAAGTTCTTTTGATGAGATGAGAGAGAGAGAGAGAGAAAGAGAGAGAGAGAGAGAGAGAGAGAGAGAGAGAGAGGAGAGAGAGAGAAGAGAGAGAGAGAGAGAGAGAGAGAGAGAGAGAGAGAGAGAGAGAGAGAGAGAGAGAGAGAGAAAGACAGAGAGAGAGAGAGAGAGAGAGAGAGAGAGAGAGAGAGAGAGAGTATATCTTCAGATTGCATCAATATCAAACAAACTCTTCAAAAGTTGATATAACTTCAAAATACTTGAACAAGCCTGTCTTATTTTAAAACAATACTATGGACTGGGAGAAAGATACATTAAGATATAATATCACGTCCCATTGAAAAAAAAATCCAAACTGTAAACTTTTTTTTCTCCATTTTTCAGAGAAAGAGACAGACAGACAGAAACAGACTGAAAGAGACAGACAGACAAAGGTTATGACAATGACAAATTCTTTTATTTCGAGGATAATGAATAAGCACTCACATGCCTCTATACATCCAGTCCCCGCCCTTAGGAATATGATAATATTATATGATAATAAAATAAAATAAGGCCAATACCAATACACTCACACAGTGGAATAACAGATGAAGATGAAGATGATGATGATGATGATGATGATAATAGAGACGCAGACAGAGACAGACAGAAACACAGAGAGAGACAGACAGAGACAAACAGAGACAGACAGACAGACAGAAAGACAGACAGAAAGACAGAGAATTTGCTAAGGATGTAGACACAATAAAAGTGATGGGAAGGTTTAAAAAACAAATGGCGCAGCTGCGATTGTGGCCCTTTTCAGTTTTACAGCTTCTATTTTCTACCGTCCACCCCCCCCCCCCCTCCCCCTATTTTTTTTTTACCTTGACAAAGAAGAAGAGATTTGAAAACAAATTTTGTGGAGTATTTTATCGCGCTTAAATTTTTTTGTTTGTTTAAGGATGATGTCGTTTCTTGTGTCTGATCTGGTGTGATTTTGGAAGGAGGAAAGTGATTTCATCTGTGAATAACTTCAACATCATGCGCTTCATTTTCTGTCTTCCCTCCGCGCTCCCCCCTCTCTCCCCCCCCCTCCCCCATACCCCCCTTCTCTGTGTCTGTCTCTCTGTCTCTGTCTTTGTTTCTGTCTCTCTCTGCTCTCTCTGTCTGTCTCTGTCTGTCTGTCTTGCTTACCTGACCTGTCTGTTTGTGTATCTGTGTGTCTGTGTGTCTGTCTGTCTGTCTGTCTCTCGCTCTCTCTCAGAGATGCTGTTGATGATGACGCTTACTATTTTGTCGTCGTCGTCGTCGTCGTCGTCTTCATCATCATCATCATCATCATCATCATCATCGTCGTCGTCGTCGTGTCGTCGTCGTCGTCGTCATCATCATCATCATCATCTTCTTCTTCTTCTTCATCTCATCATCATCATCATCATCATCATCATCTTCTCTTCTTCTTCTTCTTCTTCTTCATCTCATCTTCATCTTCATCTCATCATCTTTATCTCATTCATCTCATCATCATTCATCATCATCATCATCATCATCATCATCATCATCATCATCATCATCATCCATCCATCCATCCATCCATCCATCCATCCATCCATCCATCCATCCATCCATCCATCCATCCATCCATCCATCCATCCATCCATCCATCCATCCATCCATCCATCCATCCATCCATCGCTATCAATGGTCATTCTCGTCGTCTTCATAAGCATCAGATACAACGATGATGCCACACGATTTAGCAGACAGCCATCTACCCAAACGTTACATCAGAAAAGGGCATTTCTTCCAGTTTTGTATCTCCGTTTCTTCATAGTTTATTTTGTATTTATTTATTCATCTATTTATTCGTGTATTTCTGTTTGTGCTGGGCGCACATAAAACGAGGAAATGAGAAATGGGAGTTTGAATTATCCCCCCCAAACCCAAAGAAGAGAAAAAAAAGAAAAAAAAAAAAAGACTAAAAATTTGCTGGGGACTTAACGGAAATAAAACCCCCCCCCAAAAAAGATTTCCCCCCCAAAAAGACAGAAAAAACCCCAAAACGGTGAGATAAACCCCAAGAAGGCAGAAAAAGTGGTGAAGAAAAAGAAGAAGCGGAGGGGCGGGGTGGGAGGAAAAGAAAAAAAGAGGAGGAGGGGGAAAGAGGAGGAGAGGGGAGGAAGAAGAAGAGAAGGAGGGGGAGGAGAAGAGGAGGAGAAAGGAGGGAGGGGGAGGAAGGAGGGGGACTAAAAAAAATGTAAAGCAAAAAAAGCCCGTGACTCAAACTTTTCAACCCATTCCCGATGTTTTCGGCAGTAGCAAAAAAACCCCGACCATTAGTAGTAGTTGTGTAGCCTATGGCCCCATAGTTTCTCAGCACTTGCAACCCAACCCCCAAAACCCCCCCCCAACCCCCCCCCCCCCCCCCACCCCACCCCCCCAAACCCCCCTCCCCCCCTTCCCTTTGAAAAAGCACGAAGTTTAACCAAGCGAGAAATGAAAAAAATGAGCTGAGAAAATTTTTTTAAAAAGAAACAGCTTACCCCCTTTGTAAGGTAGAAACCATCCTCCCCCCCACCCCCTTTCCATCCACCCTCTCTTTTAAAAAGTTTTCAACCCAAAAACACCACAAAACACACAAAACACAACAAAACACACACACACCACACACACAAACACACACCACACCCACACCCCAAAACCCCCACACACACACACACACACACACACACACAAAGACGAAAAGAAAAAAAAAACCCACCACGTTTATCTTTGTGAAATGGGTTTTTGTGTACGGGTAATCGCTCGGGGAATGGGAGTGTCCTTTTTTTTTAGGGTGGGAGGGTGGGGGGGGGGGGTGGGGGGGGGTGGGGGGGGGGGGGGGGGGGGGGGGGGGGGGAGAAGAGGTTTGGGGAATTGGCAAAAAATTTGGAAGATGCGAAAATTTCCCCGGGGAAAGGTTTGGGAAAATAAAAAACACCCGGGATTTGTTGTGAGCAGTAAAGATCTTTTTTTTTTCTTTTTTTTCTTCTAGTGTTCCATCAGGATCCTCCCCACTCTCCCACCCCACACACACACCAAAAAACACACACCCACACGACAAACAAAAACACCACAACACCCCCACACACACAAAACACACCACACACACACACCCCAATACCCCTAAAAAAAAAAAAAAAAAAAGAGGACATTTTAGAGACAGAACAGAGAGAGAAAACATCTTTTTCCCAGCAATTGAAAGGGGTGGGGGGTGGGGGGGGTGGGGTGGGGTTGTTGGTTTTTCTCCTCCTACCCCCCCCCCCCACCCCTCAACCCCCCTCCCTTTTTTTTTTTTTTGGGTTTTTTTCCAGTGACCGTCTAGGGACAATTGGGTGTTATGGTTAAAGGGGTCCAATTTTTGGTGCTTGTTTGGTGGGGAGATGGGGGTTGGGGGTTGGGTGTGGTGCGGGGTTTGGGGGAGGGGAGGTGAGGGAGGGGAGGGACCGGGAGGGTGGGGGGGGGAGAGGGGGGAGGGGGGGTGGGCACCCCCAAAAGTTTGAAGCTCAGAAAAAGGTCAAGTGCTGAAAGAAACTGCCTGAATGGAAGGACCGAGATTGAAACTGAGTGATAAAGTTTTTTACCCTAAACAAGGGATGCTAAGGCTGGGCTTTAGGATACTGCCCCTCAGTCTATAGCATGTCTATATCATCAATGCCCTGTCTATTTTAGGTCCATATCCATCCTCTATAGGGTCATACTCTAGTCTTAAAAGGTCAGTCCAAGATGGATGTCTATACGATTTAAAGCAGCCCTCTACCCAAACGTTAGTGTCATAAAGGGCATTTCTTGCAGTTTTGTACTCCTTTCTATCAGGGTGTTTTTGTGTAAAAATTTAGTCATCTGGGTTTATAGTGTATTCTGCTTGTCGCTGGGTGCACATAGAGTACGATGAAAGAGGTGATCTATAGGACTAAGCTTGTCAATTGTCATATCCCGCCCCTGTCTATAGCTAGAGATAAATAAGGAAATAAAGACTACCTGCTGCCTAATTAACGGAATCTATACAAAGATTCTCCCCAAAAGACAGAAGGCAAGGTTCTAGGGTACAACAGCCCTGTCAAATAGAGTTGTGAAGAAGAACTACCGAAGGCAGGTTGCGAGGGGAGGAAGATAGCTAGGGCTAGGAGGACGGAGGCTAGGGTGCATAAGGGACAACTATGTCATAAGCAAGGGTGAGGAGGGAGATGAGTATAGGCAAGGGGACAAGGGGAGGGCTATAGTTAGGGTGTAAGCAACTAACGCTCTGTGCTATAAAGCTTTTTCAACCCTTCCTGCATGTTTTGGTCATAGGGACTGCGCCCGACCTTAGGCTAGTAGTTGTCCTATGCGTATGGCCCCATAGGTTATTCTAGCATTTGCCCTCTGCCCCTATAGGCTAGGGTCGTCTCAGAACTCCCTCCATAGCCCTATTCCTATAGGGCTCTCCTCCCTCTTCCCTATTGCAAAGGCGAACCCCTTTCTAAGCTAGAAATGAACTATAAGGACTGCAATTTATATTGAAAGGGAACCTTAGGTACTAACTCCTCTGTCAAGGCTAGTCCTCATAGGGTACCCCCTTTCCCTCTCCATCTTCTCAAGGTTTTCCCTCTGCTATACCAAGTTACTATAGGACTCCACACTGCTATACAAAGTACTATAGGACTGCCTACCCCTCTGCAAACAGGCAGGCACACGAACCCCACCCACGCTATAGACAGAAAGGAGCTATAGGGTAACTGCCCTACCGTTTTCTATGGCTCGATTTTGTTGTAGGGAAACCCCCTCGAAGGTATGGGAAGGGTCATTTTTTTAGGCTAGGGGTTAGGAAGGGGTGCTCCCAGGGCTGGGGATATAGGGGGGTGTGAAAGGGTAGAAGATGGTTTTAATTGGCAAAGATTGATATGGTACGCACATTCATGGAAAGGTTTAGGGATGAAAAAGCTAGGATTGTTTTGAGCAGTAACTGCCCTTTTTTTTTCTTTCTCTCTTTTTTGTCTTCAAACTGCTCGCTATAGGTCGTGTCTACTCTGCCCTTGTCATACAAAACAAAAAACACACACAAAACATTACTCACAAGACAGAGAAACCGGCACTCCCATACAAAACACACAATAAACATCTAACACAGTATAAAACACACACACACACCACATCCACCCCACCCACATGAGAAAAAATGCCATCACACAATCAAAACACTCACCACCCACAAACCCACCCCAACACAAATACTTACATGTGAGCGCAAAAAAAACCGAGGGTCTGTCAATCACAGACACTAGAGAGCGCAACACCTTGTACCCAAATTCGCCATGGGGTCGGGGCGTTTTTAATATTTTCAATTGTTACTCACCCCCAATTCAACAAATACTTATTTTTTTTTTGGTTTAAATTTTTATAATACCAAGGGGTCTTTTAAGAAAACAATTGGTGTTACATGGTTGAAGGGGTTAGCTTTTCTATTGTTTGCTTCTTTTTCACTAAAAAAGGGTTGGGGGTGTGGGTATATCCCCTGTTATTGGGAGGGGATGAGGGAGGGAACTGCCGGTCTATAGGCTAGGGGAAGGGGGTATGGATAGGAGGGTGTCTATAGGACTCCCCAGCTTGAAGCATGGGCAAGGGTGTCTGAAGGGTAAACTGCCTGTCATGGCAGGGAGTTAATAGGGTGACTAACTAGTCTTTCTAAAGCAAGGGGCATGGGCTATTGGCTAGGCTTAGTGTGTCTAGGGTACTGCCCTCTGTCTATAGGCTAGGGTGTCTATAGGGTAGTACTGGCCCTCTGTCTATAGCTTAGGGCCCTATAGGGTACTGTCTGCTTATAGGGTGTCCTATGGTCTATGGGTTTGTCCATAGGATAGGATGTCTATAGGGTATTAACTGCCCTCTGCCCATCGTCTAGGGTGTCTATAGGGTACTACCCTCTGTCTATAGGCTAGGGTGTCTATAGGGTACTGCCCTCTGTCTATAGGCCAGGGTGTCTATAGGGTACCTGCCCTCTGTCTATAGGCTAGGGTGTCTATAGGGTACTGCCCTCTGTCTATAGGCTAGGGTGTCTATAGGGTACTGCCCTCTGTCTATAGGCTAGGGTGTCTATAGGGTAACTGCCCTCTGTCTATAGGCTAGGGTGTCTATAGGGTACTGCCCTCTGTCTATAGGCTAGGGTGTCTATAGGGTACTGACTGCCCTCTGTCTATAGGTTAGGGTGTCTATAGGGTCTCCTTCCCTTCCTGTTATGTTGGGTTTTGTTTCTTTTTCTTGTTTCCACAGCACTTTTTCTAGTTAGGCTAGGTCTGTTCTTTAGGCTCTGTCTGTCTGTTTGTGGGTCCTGTTTGGTCTTATGGTCACTGTGCCTCTGTCTCTGGGCTCAGTGTCTCTGTAAATTCCTCTGTCTTGGTCTCGTCATTCTATTGAGTCTCTGCCCTCTGTCTGTGCCTGTCATTCTTTTAGGTACTACTGTCTTGTATAGCTGGGCTCGTCTCATGGGTCTGTCTCTCTGATAGGCATTGTCTATAGGTACTACTAGTCCTTGTCTATGGTCTCTCTGTCATCTAGGTATGTCTCTGTCTGTAGTTTAGGGTGTCTCTGTCACTACTCCCTCTGTCTGGTCTGGGTGTCTATTGGGTACTAACTCTCTCTGTCTCTGGTCTCTTCGGTGTCTATAGGGTCTTGCCTCCCTCTGTCTATGTCTTATTCTCTGTCTGTCTGCCAACCTCTGTCTATTCTACATTCGTCTCTGGGTACTCCTCTGTCTATAGTCGTGTCATCTGTTCTGCCCTCTGTCATAGGTTTGTTGTCTCTAGTACTCTCCTTCTGTCTGGTCATTGTCTTGGTACTGCTCCCTTCTTTATTGGCTGGGGTGTCTATAGGTCTGCCGTCTTCTCTAGGTCTGGGTGTCTTTCGGGTCTGCTACCTCTGTCTTGGTCTCTGTCTTCTCCTGGCCTCTTGTCATTGCTCTGACTCTGTCATTGCCTGGCTGTCTTGTATTGCCCTCTGTCTATTTTGGTCTATAGGTACTACCCTCGGGTCTCTCTGTGATTCTATAGGTACTGCCCTCTGTCATTCTAGTGTCTTTGTCACTCTCTGGCCTCTTGTCATAGGCTGCTGTCTAGGGGTCAACTCCCCTCTGTGTCTATGGTCATTGTCTATGGGCTGTCCTCTGTCATTACTTGTTGTCTCTGCGTACTAACTGTCTCTCTGTCATTCTCTTGGCTCTCGTCATTTTTCCCTCTGTCTCATGTTGGGTGTCTTTGGTCTTGCCTCTGTCTATGTCTTGGGTTCTAGGGGTACTCTCTACTCTGTCCTCTGGCTCTGGTGTCTATTCTCCTGCTCTGTCTATTCTCTATGGTCTATAGGGTACTCTGGCCTCCTGTCTTCTAGGCTGTGCTGTCTATGTCACTCCCTTTTCTGCCCTATTCCTCGGGGTCTGTCTCTGTACTTCCCTCTGTCTATCTTGGTTTTCTTTAGGGTCCTCTGCCCTCTGGTCTCTAGCCATTCCTTGGCTTCTACTCTCTGTCTTTAGCTTATGTCTCTGGTACTGCTCTGTCTTAGCCAGGTGTCTCGGGGTACTCTGCTCTCTGTTCTGGTCAGGTGTCTCTAGGGCTTGTCCCTTGTCAATGCTTGGTGTCTCTGTATGCCCTCTTTCTGTCTTGTAGGTGTCTATGGTCTCCCTCTCTGTAGGTTTTAGGTATTTTCTGGTTGTACTCTCTGTCTGTCTGGGTGTCATTAGGGTCCTGCCCTCTGGTCTATCTATGTCTTGTCTTTTTAGGGTCTCTCTCTGTCTTTATTGCTTGGCTGTCTGTCTTTAGGCTCTGCCTCTGTCTATGGCTGGTTTTTTAGTCCTGTCTCTGTCATATTTTACTTCTCTGCCTTTCCTCGTCCCCTTTCTTGGGCCTTTTGGTCTTGCTTTTCTTTTCCTCTTTCTCTTTCCGCTTCCTCTCTTGTCTCTTATTTTTCTACTGTCTTGTTTTTCTCTCGGGTCTGTCTTCTGGTCTCTGTCTCTTTTTGGGTCTTCTCTCTGTCTCGTGTCTCTTTCTGGTTTCTTCTCTCTGTCTGTCTCTGTCATTCTCTCTGCCCTTCTCTGTCATTCTCTCTGGCTCTCTGTCATTCTCTCTGTCTCTGTCATTCTCTCTCTTTTCTCTGTCTTTTCTCTGACTCTGTCCTTTCTCTCTCTGGCTGTCTCTGTCATTCTCTCTGTCTGTTTCTGTCATTTTCTCTGTCTGTCTCTGTCATACTCTCTGGCTGCTCTCTGTCATTCTCTCTGTCTGTCTCTGTCATTCTCTCTGTCTGTCTCTGTCACTCTCTCTTCTCTGTCTTCTCTGTCTTTTCTTCTGTCTTCTCTGTCATTCTCTCTGTCTCTCTGTCATTCTCTTGTCTCTGTCATTCTCTCTTGCTGTCTCTGTCATTTTTTCTCTTACTCTGTCATTCTCTCTGGCTCTCTTTTGTCATTCTCTCTGTCTCTCTCTGTCATTCTCTCTGTCTGTCTGTCATTCTCCCTGGCTCTCTCTGTCATTGTCTCTGACTCTTGTCATTGTCTCTGGCTCTCTCTGTCTTTCTCTCTACTTCTGTCATTCTCTCTGGCTCTCTCTGTCATTCTCTTGTCTGTCTGTCTTCTTTTTCTCTGTCTTGTCTCTGTCATTGTCTCTGGTCTGTCTCTGTCATTCTCTCGGGTCTGTCTCTGTCATTCTCTCTCTGTCTTCCCCCTGTCACTCTCTCTGTCTTGTCTCTGTCTCTCTCTGTCTTGTCTCGGGTCTTCTCTGCATTGTCTCTGGCTCTCTTTTGTCATTCTCTCTGGCTCTCTCTGTCATTCTCTCTGTCTCTCTCTGTCATTCTCTCTGTCTGTCTGTTCATTCTCCCTGGTCTGTCTCTGTCATTCTCTCTGGCTCTCTTTTGTCATTGTCTCTGTCTGTCTGTTGTCATTGTCTCTGGCTCTCTCTGTCATTCTCTCTGGCTCTCTCTGTCATCTCTCTTCTGTCTTGTCTGGTCTGTCATTCTCTCTGTCTTCTCTGTCATTCTCTCTTTTGTTTTGTCATTCTCCTGGCCTGTCTCTGTCATTCTCTTTGTCATTGTCTCGGGTCTCTTTTCTTTCTGGTCTCTGTCATTTCTCCTCTGTCATGTTTTGTCATTCTCTCTGCCCTGTGTCTTGTCTCTGTCTCTTCTTCTGTCTGTCTCTGTCATTCTCTTGGCTCTCTCTCTGTCATTCTCTCTAGCTCTCTCTGTCATTCTCTCTGTCTGTCTGTCTGTCATTTCTCTGGCTGCCCTCTGTCATTCTTCTGCTCTGTCATTCTCTCTGTCTTCTCTCTGACTCTGTCTTTCTCTTCCTTGCGCTCTCTGTCATTCTCTCTGGTCTATTGTAAAATTGTCTCTGTCTGTCTCTGTCTTTTTCTCTCTGTCTTGTTTTTTCTGTCTCTGTCATTCTCTCTGTCTGTCTCTGTCTTCTCTGTCTCTCTCTGTATTTTTCTCTGTCATCTCTCTGTCTTGTCTTTTGGCTCTCTCTCTGTCTTGTTTTCTTCTCTCTGTCTGTCATTTCTCTTCTGGCTCTCTGTCATTCTCTCTGGCTTTCTCTGTCATTCTCTCTGGATTTCTCTGTCTTTTGTCTCTGGCTCTTCTGTCATTCTCTCTGTCTGTCTCTGTCATTCTCTCTGGCCCCTTTTTCTTTTGCCCCATTCTCTCTGTCTGTCTCTGTCGTTCTCTCTGCCTGTCTTCTCCTTTTTCTGTCTCTTGTCTCTCTGTCATTCTCTCTGGCTCTTCTCTGTCATTTGCTCTCTGGCTTCTCTGTTCTGTTCTCTTTTCGTCTGTGTCTTCTCTCTGTCTCTGTCATTCTGTCTGTTTTCTGTCTGTCTCTGTCTCTTCTCTGTCTCTCTCTCTCTCTCTCTCTCTCTCTCTCTCTCTCTCTCTCTCTCTCTTTCGCTGTGAAAAGGGGCGGGACTGGATAAAAGAAACAGCAATAATGCCTGCTTCTTCATTATCCTCAAATAAAAAGAATTTCACTTGACTTGACTTGACTTTCTCTCTTTCTCTCTCTCTGTTTCTTCTTCTCTCTGTCTCTTCTTCTCTCTGCTCTGTCTTTTCTCTCTCTTGCCCCCCTCTCTCTCTGCTCCCTCTCGTCTCTCACTTCTCTCTCTTCTCTCTGCTGCCCCCTCTCTCTCTTTCTTCTCTGTCCTCTCTCTCTTCCTCTCTCTCCAAAATCTCTCTCTCTCTCTTCTCTCTCTCTCTCTCTCTCTTTCTCTCTCTCTGTCTGTTCCCCCCCCCCCTCCTCCCCTCTCTGACTCCCCCTTTATCGCATGGTGTGTGTGTTGGGGTGTATAGGGGCGGCGCGCGCACAACACACACACACACACATACACACACACACACACACACACACACACACACACACACACACACACACACACACACACACACACACACACACACACACACACCACGCCACACACACACACACTTCGGGCTGAGAGAGGAAGAGTCCAATAGCGCGGAAGACAATTTATGATAGACCTACACAGACAGGGAAGGCGAGAGAGCGTGAAGAACGATAATCCCCACCACTAGACAAAACAAATGGAGAGTTATTGGTCTTGACAGTACCCTCTTTGTGCTTTTTGTTGCAGGATCGAAACCTCGACGCCTCGGCTTTCGGAACTTCCAGAGCTTTTTTTTTTTTTTTGGGGGGGGTGTGGGGTAGGGGGTTGGGGGTGGGGGGGTGGGGGTGTTGGGTGGAGGAGGAGAGGGAGGGGGAGGAGACGGAGGGGGAGGGAGAGGGAGTTCTTCTTTCTGTGTCTTTTTGTGTCTCTCTGTCCTGTCTTTTGTTTCTATCTGTCTGTCTCTGTTTCTGTCTGTCTGTCTCTGTCTTTATCTGTCTGTGTCTGTCAGTGTCTGTCTGTCTCTCTCTACTTTCACTTCCATCTCTCTGACTCTATTGTCCTCACAACAACTTGCAGCAGCAGCAGAAGCAGTAAGTAGTGGGCTAGGCTAGCAAGCAAACTTGGGAGTTTTATCAGTACGCTTGGACACACCCCCCCCCCCACACCCAACCACCCCACACCTCCCCCCACCACACACACCACACCCATCAACCCCCCCACCCACCCCCCACCCCACCACCCACCTCCCAAACAAGGAAAGATGGCGGCCCACGCTCACACCTCCCCCTCTCTCTCTCCATCTCTCTCTCTCTCTGTAACTTCTGCTTGTGTTGTTGCTGTTGCTGCTGCTGCTGCTGCTGCTGCTGCTTCCACTGGGGGTAGTAGTAGAAGTAGTAGTAGTAGTAGTAGTAGTGGTAGTAGTAGTAGTAGTAGTGGTAGTAGGCCTAATCCAATAGTGAAGGTTCAAGCTTCCAGTAAACTCCCAGCCTCCCACCCTCACCCCCCCCCCCCCACCACCACCCTCACCACCCACCCTCCACCCCATCCACCACACCCTCCCCCCACCCCCATCCCACACCCCCCCCACCCCATCCCTCCACACCCCCGCACCCACACCCCTCATTTCTTCTCCTCCTCTCTTCCTCCCCCTTCTAGCCAACTGAATGATCCCACGTTAAATTCAATTTCTACCCTGGCTCTCTGGCTCTCTCTCTCTTTTTTTATATTTAGGTTGTGGGGCCTTCTTCCCTAGAAGAAGAAGGAGGGTCCCTCCTGGTGACTGTGCGGTCAAGCGTAGGGTAAGAGTCTGACGAATTACTTTTTCTGGGATCCTTGGAAGGAAGGAAGAAGGAGGAGGAGGAGGAGGGGAGGGGGGGAGGGGGGGGGGGACAGGGGGGGAGGAGGGGCGAGGGGGACGGGGAAGGTGGTGGTCCAGAGACGATTAAAACTGAAATTGAGTTTGGGGGTGCTTTGGAAGAGAAGTTTTTGGTGGGGGGAGAAAAGGATGTGAGAGAAGAGAGAGGAGAGGAGAGGAGGAGGGAGAGAGAGAGAGAGAGAGAGAGAGAGAGAGAGAGAGAGAGGGGAGAGAGATGAGGGGAGAGGAGAGAGAGAGAGGTGTGTGAGGAGGAGGATGCTAGTAGGCAAGTAAAAGGGGAAGGAGGAGGAGGGGGGGGTGGTGAGTGAGTGGAGGTAGGGGAGGGGTTGTGTGGAGAGGAAAAGGAGGACGTGAGGAGGAGGGGGTTGGGTGGAAGATAAATGGAGGAAGAATGAGGAGAGACCAAGGATTGCGAGTTTTGTTGGGGGTGGGAGGTGGGGGGGGGGGTTACTGTGGTGTGCTTGTGGAGGATGTGTTGGGCTGTGGGTTGTGGTTGATGATGGGAGTAGAATGTGATTGTGATGCCCTTATGGGGAGATTGAGTAGTGGGGGGGGGGGGTTTGTGTGCGTCTTTTACAAAGCTGTGGTCGTTTAAGATTTGAGATGATTTGTCAAACATGCATGCAGAGATGAGCACCACATGGACTAAAGCGCGTATGCACACACATGCGCACTCGCGCACGGTGGCATGACATAAACATATTACACATACACATACTGCGCGCTGCCATACGCATTTTCTTTTGAAGATCTGTTTCACTTTCAAGTTCAATCATGAGATGTATACCGTGGATAACGCATGTAAAATGCACACACACACACACACAAGCGCACCGCGCACACTACACCCACACACACAACCCAACCCACACACATCATTATGCATTATCCTCGATCTGAAAAGTCAATATAATAATAGATTAATAAATATCTTCACACACACGTATCTTCCCCCCTCCCCACACACACCCCACAAACACCACACACACACGACACACACTTACAAACATTCTCTCTCATCTTCATACTAACTATTTCTCTCTCTCTCTCTCTCTCTCTCTCTCTCTCTCTCTCTCTTCTCTCTCCTCTCTCCTCTCTCTCTCTCTCTCTCTCTCTCTCTCTCTCTCTCTCTCTCTCTCTCTCTCTCTCTCTCTTCTCTCTCTCTCTCAAAACCCTTTTCTTCCGTTTCCAGCTCTCAATAAGATATTACATCGTGTGGAAAATACCATACCTGCTACACTAGTTGTAGGCCTATGCCTTTGTTACCAAACCATGAGATGGGATCGTATTACCCTTTCATCACACGAAATAACACACACACACACACACACACACACACACACAACACACACACACACACACACACACACACACACACACACACACACACACACACACACACACACACACACACACAACACAAAACCCCCATATATTGCTAGAGCATCAAAACATAACATAACTAGAACCAGTCTGCAATATTTCAACAGTTTTAAAGCTAACATGAAAGACGCTACAGCCGAGTGGTTAAGTACCGTTCCAACTTCAATCCCATGGGTCCATGAAGTCGTGGGTTCGAATCTCTATGCAGGCGTTTGGGTGAATGAAGAAGGGTGGGTTTTTTTTTACGATCTTCCCAGGTCAAATTCAAGTACAGACCTGCCAGTGCCTTTATGGCCTTCGTGTATATAATATACTCATGCAGAAGTCGTTATATGCGCCTTAAAGATCCTGTCATTGATGTCAGCGTTTGGTAGGTTACAGAAACACGAACCATACCCAGCATAATTATATATTCCCGAAGTCGGAATGCGGGTACCTTCATGGTGGGCCAAAATGGTCGTGTCTGCAAAATCTCACCTTTGGTGAACCTCAGAGCTCTAGCCAAGGAACAAAAAAAAAACAACAACAACAAAAAAGGAAGAAAGAAGAAAAGAAAAATAAAGAGCAGACGATTATTTTCCAACAACAAAAGGAAGAAAGAAGAACAGAAAAATAAAGAGAAGACGATTATTTTCCACCTATAAAGTGGTATCGAGATTACGTCAGAGCACTTCACAAGATTTCACCATCACTGGCAAAATAATGAGATATAGAAAGAGCGGGTACTTGTACACATCTATCTATCGATCGATCGATCGATGGAAAGATGTGTACAAGTACTCGCTCTTTCGATCGGTCGGTCGGTCGGTCGGTCGGTCGGTCTGTCGGTCTGTCTGTCTGTCTGTCTGCCTGCCAGCCTGCCAGCCTGCCAGCCTGCCTGCCTATCTATCTATCTATCTATCTATCTATCTATCTATCTATCTATCTATCTATCTATCTATCTATCTATCTATCTATCTATCTATCTATCTATCTTCTATCTATCTATCTATCCATCCATCTACCTACCTATCTATCTATCTATCTATCTATCTATCTATCTATCTATTTATCTACCCATCTATTTATCTATCTACCTACCTACCTACCTACCTAGCTCTATCTACCTACCTACCTACCTACCTACCTACCTACCTACCTACCTACCTACCTAACTACCTACCTACCTACGTACGTACGTATGTACGTACCTATCTATCTATCTATCTATCTATCTATCTATCTATCTATCTATCTATCTATCTATCTATCTATCTATCTATCTATCTATCTGACTGACTGCCTGCCTGCATGCCTGCATGCCTGCATGCCTGTCTGTCTGTCTGTCTGTCTGTCTACCCCTTTGCCTGCCTGCCTGTCTGTCTATCTGTCAGGTCTCTGTCTATCTGTGTATCTACCTAAAGAGACCACGAGAAGCTATCAGCCAGTAACTAATAGACCTCTGGGGTAATGCAATAGTCAGCGGGAGAGCGACTGGTCAAATTGATCGACAAATTCCTCTCTTGGCGCCGTTGCCACAGCGGCGCTTAACACACGAGGCAGTCTAGGCCCTTCATTATACACAGTCTACAGTGAATCTGCTGGCGCTACCTTTTTTTTTTCTTCCTCCGTTCACAGTCCTGATGTCTCTCCTCTCCACTGTCTGCTCAAAGACGTCAAACAGAGAGAAACAGAAAGCTTCATATTAATTTTTGTTGCGAATCCTTCACTGAAAAAGCCTGCACATGACTTGACTTCTCTCCCTGAACTCCTTGAGGAGTCAGTGGGAGCACTGCACTGAATTTTTGTGTTTTTTTCAGGCAGTGTGTCGTGGGCAAGTTGTGAACCTGGCGGAGCCCATCCCTCTCTAGGTAGCAGGATGCATGCTGGGTATGTTCGTGTCATCCTTGTCATGGCCATAGCTGGGCTTACTCTTGTACGACAGATGAGTGAGCTTTCGGCGTGTGTGAAAAAATGCCCAGTGTGCGTTCCTGTGCGAGGCCTCTGTTTAAAATCTCATAAGTTAATAGTTTTTATTTTTCCGTTCCTAAAGCTTCGAGGTTCGCCAATGGTGAGATTTTGCGTATGCGACCATTTTTTGCCCACCACGAAGGTAGCCGCATTTCGACTTCGGGGATGTATGCTGGGTGTGTTTGTGTTTCTGTAACCCGCCAAATGTTGACACGAATGATGGGATCTTCAACATGCATGTTTGATCTTCTGCATGTGTGTATACACACGAAGGGAATGAAGGCACTGGCAGGTCTGCATTTGAGGTTGACCTGGGAGATCGTGAAAATCATCACCCTTAATTCACCAGATGCCACCGAGATTCGAACTCACGATTTCATGGACCCATGGGATTGAAGTGGAATGGTCTTACCCACTCGAGAATAGTGTCCGTTTGTGTGTAGTCTTAACAGTTTATTGTGTCATCAGTTTATAGTGTCATCAGTTTATAGTGTCATCAGTTGGTTGTGTCATCAGTGTATTGTGTCATCAGTTGTTTGTGTCATCAGTTTATTGTGTCATCAGTTTATTGTGTCATCAGTTTATTGTCTCATAAGTTTATTGTGTCATCAGTTTATAGTGTTATCAGTTTATAGTGTCATCAGTTTATAGTGTCATCAGTTTATAGTCTCATCAGTTTATAGTCTCATCAGTTTATTGTGTCATCAGTTTATAGTGTCATCAGTTGTTTGTGTCATCAGTTTATAGTGCCATCAGTTTATAGTCTCATTAGTTTATAGTGTCATCAGTGTATTGTCTCATCAGTTTATTGTCTCATCAGTTCATAGTCTCACCACTTTATAGTCTTATCAGTTTATAGTCTTATCAGTTTATAGTCTTATCAGTTCATAGTCTCACCAGTTTATAGTCTTATCAGTTTATAGTCTTATCAGTTTATAAGTCTTATCAGTTTATAGTCTTATCAGTTTATAGTCTTATCAGTTTATAGTCTCACCAGTTTATAGTCTCACCAGTTTATAGTCTCATTAGTTCATAGTCTCACCAGTTTATAGTCTCGCCAGTTTATAGTCTCATTAGTTCATAGTCTCACCAGTTTATAGTCTCACCAGTTTATAGTCTCATTAGTTCATACTCTCATTAGTTCATAGTCTCACCAGTTTATAGTCTCATTAGTTCATACTCTCATTAGTTCATAGTCTCATCAGTTCATAGTCTCATTAGTTCATAGTCTCATCAGTTCATAGTCTCATTAGTTCATAGTCTCATCAGTTCATAGTCTCATTAGTTCATAGTCTCATTAGTTCATAGTCTCATCAGTTCATAGTCTCACTAGTTCACAGTCTCATCAGTTCATAGTCTCATTAGTTCATAGTCTCATTAGTTCACAGTCTCATTAGTTCATAGTCTCATTAGTTCATAGTCTCATCAGTTCATAGTCTCATTAGTTCATAGTCTCATTAGTTCATAGTCTCATCATTAGTTCATAGTCTCTTTAGTTCATGGTCTCATTAGTTTATACTCTCACCAGTTTATAGTCTCATTAGTTCATACTCTCATTAGTTCATAGTCTCATTATCAGTTCATAGTCTCATCAGTTCATACTCTCATCGATGTATTGTCATCTGTTTAACCCAGGCACTTGCCCACAACCGCCGCAAATGGAGCCAATTGGTGCAACGTTCGTCACTGCAGTGCCCCTACCACCCCGGGGAGGTGTAGGGGGGGGGGGGGGGGTATGGGAACAGATGAGATGAGATTATAGTCTCATTACTTTATAGTCTCGTCAGTTTATATGGTCTTATAAGTTCAAACTGATCTGTTTCTAGTCTCGTCATAGGGGGAAAACAACAACAACAAAAACAACCCAATAATAAAAAAAAAGAAAAAAGAATAAAAGCATAAATAAAACAAACACACACACACAAACACACCACACGAACACACACATACATACACCCCCCCCCCCCCACACACACACACACACTCACACACACACACACTCACTCACTCACGGATGATAAAATTTACAAAACTGCATGCACACGGGGAATGGATGCAAAAGGCACGTGAGTGCTTATTCCATCATCCTCGAAATAATAAAGATTAAATAAACACACACACACACACCACCACCACGCACCACGACGCACGCACGCACGCACCACGCACCACCACGCACGCACACACACACACACACACACACACACAGAGGTAGTCTCATCAGAAGGAGTTTCAAGGAATAACTTCAGCGCCCAATGTTTCCTCTAAGGGCAAAGAAATCTCTATCAAACAAACAAACGCCTTTCAAGCTTTCAAACGAACTGCTTCAACCGTAGATTCAAACCAACACCATCAGATATCGTCCCATCACAAAGTTCAGGGTTCTACCCACTCAACTCTAAAGTTACAAAACTCTCAATAATCCACTTCACTCCCTCTCCCCCTTCCCCATCTCCATCACTCCTAGTCCTTAACTCCAAGCGTTTGATATTGAAACTCATTCAGGAAAAAGAAACTCCACTAAAGCAAAAACAAACACTCGAGAAAAAGAAAAAATATATATATACACTCCAGCGATTGAAAATTTAACGAGGAAAGAGACGTTATTAAGGAAAGCAAGTTAAGGAACAAACAAAAACAACAAAAACAAAAATGAAAGGAATTAGAAAGAAAGAGAGAATTAAAGAAAAGAACACAAAGGAAAAGAAAAGAAAAGAAAAGAAGAGAAAGGAATAGAAAGAAAGAAAGAAAAAAAAAAGAAAAAGAAAAGAAATAAGAAAAAGAAAAAAGAAAAAGAAAAATATAACGAAAGAAAACATATAGACAGATCAAGAAAGTTATTTTTTTAAAAACAAGAAACGAGCGTGATGGCGATTATGAGAATTGAAAGAGGGGGGAAAACCTGCTGTTTATTCTTCCTCCTCAAAACTGTCTTCTACCGGCAAGAGGCAAACATTCCAATCATGCTCCTCCACCCCCAACCCCCCCCCCCCACCCCCCCGCCATCCCCCCCTCCCCCCCATCCTCTCCCTACCCCCCCTCCCCCACACCGAATCTCTCCTGGCCATTTCGCCCCATTGCAAACAGCTATAAAGTCTTTTCCTGTCTACACTGTTTGATCAGCATGCAGATTGAAGCAAAGGGAAGATAGATGATAACAAAATTGGTAGTTGCGGCCCTCACAAAAAAAAAGAAGAAGAAACGATATCAACACCCCTACCAGCTAAACAAAAAACCAACCAAACAAAAAAAAAACCCCAAAAAACCCCAACCCAAACAAACAAAACCAAAATCAAATCACTTTCCCACCTTAATTTTAAAAACTGACAAATAAGTACAAAAAAGAAGGGAAGAAAACAGGAAAATGGAGAGAAAAAGTTCTTAGGGTGGGGTAGTGTGGTGGGGTGGGTGGGGTGGGGTGGGGGTGGGATTGGGGGCTTTAGGGATGTGTGGGTGGGGGAAGAGACAGAGACAGAGAGACAGAAGTGAAAAAAAAAAGGAAAACATAAAGAAACTGAGGAAGCGGGGTTGAGAGAGGGAAGGGGGGGGGGGGGGGGGGGGTAAAGAGAGAGAAATGGGGAGTGGGGAGGGGGGGAGGGAGGTTTCTTTCTCAGCAGGCTAGAATTTTCCGCACGAAGGCAACAATCTAATTCAGCGCAGGGGCCTAATAAGGTGGAAAATTTGCCCCGTAATGAAAATGATTGATATGAAGAAATCTTCCTCGACCACGTACCCAGTCCGCTCCACTGCACCTCGTAAGGAGCCGGCAAGATCACGTGATGTGTCGTAATTGCCAGCCTGCTTGCCACTGAAGAACCGTCAGGAGCTGGCAGATTTCAAAACCCAGTTTGGTGTCGTTTTTGGGACTCCGCCACCACCAACTCTTCAGCGCCATCGCCTCGGTTTTGGTCTTTTGAGTTTGCTGTGCAATCTTGGGTTTTTTGGGGTTTTTTTTTTTTTTGGGGGGGGGAGGGAGGGGGGTTGATTGGGGGTTGATGGATAGAAAACGGTCTTTTGTTTCTGAGGAGAAAGAAACTTGACCATGACCAAAAAAAAAGCGATGTGAATGTGTTTTTTTTCTTTCTTTTTCGTTCCATTCTCTAGACAGCAACTCCAAGGTACTGACACACGCTGTAGTAACGCTGAAGGCCCTCCTCCCTCCAGGGGTCCTGAAGAGTTTTGTCTCTCCCTCATCGGCAGGTCAGTAGGCCTGATATCGGCTCTTCTTAGGTTTTTATGGTGTGTTGGACAGGACAGGACAGGACAGGTCTGGAGGAAGTGTTCTTCCACTGTCATGGGAGAAGTGCCACAGGGGCACGCATGCCTCAGAATCACCAAATGTGGAACTTGGTGAGCATGTGATGTCTGAGTCTGCAGTGTCCAGTCCTCAGTCTCACAATGGTCACTTGGTCTTCTGTAAGCAGGAGGTAGTAGTCATCCTTACTGTTGAAATCAAGGTGCTGCTGAAGCCATCTTCTCTTTTTGCTTTTCCTTCGCTATAATTGTCTTGGCTTCGTCATACGTCACTTTCTGCTCCTCTTGAGGCATGCAGTCTAAATGTGATCACGTTTTTTCTATTCAAGAAAAATGTGCTTACAAAGGTCGACTTTACCGTCACCTGATTCCGTAGTCTAGTAGACCGTTGGGGCACCCACTGAAGATTTGGCAACCAGCTTCCTCCACTCCTCGTGGTTTTTGGCTTTCTGTAGTATGTCGTTGCGCTTCAGACCAGTTGTCCACTCTCTGATGTTAGTCTTCCCATCGTTTTCTCTGTCTGCCTCTTCGTCTCCCTCCTTGTACTGTTCCCTGTAGTAGGACAGTCTTGGCCAGTCCACTCTCTGATGTAGTCTTCCCATCGTTTTCTCTGTCTGCCTCTTCGTCTCCTTACCTTAAACTGTGCCCTCAGTGGAGGGTGATGGTGCAAGGCCATCCTTCTGAGAGGCTTGAGACCGATCTGTTATTGGCCCTTCGTCTTCTTGGAATGCTTACCTTACCGTCTGCTAGAACAGTTCAGTATTAAATGTTTTAGATTTCCAAACCGAATCTTCCAAATCGTTTCCTTATGTTCCTTAAGGACATTGGCCAAAAAACAGCCTTAATTCCATCCCTCGTTATCTCTTCTGTTGTTGTCTCCTTAATGTTGAGTGTGTGGTGTGTGGTGAAAGAGTTGTGTTTTGGAGAAGGAACATTTGAATGTTAACTGTTAATTGTATTGGTTTATGAGAAGTGTGTGAATCACGCTTGAGTCTGTAAGATATAAAAAAAGTTTATGGATTATTTAAACTATATACTTAATTATTATTTCCCTATTGTTATTTCTAATTATGGCCCTGTAAAAAGCAGCCAAAATCATACACCTGCAAAAGTCATAAACTTAATGTCCTTGGTGATTTGGTGTGTGTCGTGATGATTAAACTTGCATAGAAGTAAGTACTAATGTAGTGGTGGGGTGGTGTAGGATTGAGTGTGGGGTGACGGAAATTTAATTTGGTTAATAAAATTGGTTATTGGCGGTAGATTCGGTTGAAGTGCAACTTTGATTTCTTGTTGCAAGATATAGCGCTTATAAAGTCCATTTATTATTATTGTTATTATGTTTAAATGTTATTTATTTATTATTATTATTCTTGCATTTATTATTATTATCTGATTTTATTATATTAGATTTTATTATTATTGATATGGCTACTGTAATGGTGAGCACAAAACCAAACAAAACAAAACCAGTCGCAAACTAAAATGTCACCATTGGTGAATCTAGGGGCTCTAGCCGAGGAACGAAAAATAAAACCACACCAACAACACCAAGATAAAAGTAACACTAAATAATAAATACAGGGAGGAGGTGAAGAGCATTGAAAGTGGGGTGACGGGATAGCCTTGCGGTTAAGAAAATTGCGCTCGCTATCTGACGACCCGGGTACGATTCCCGTTCAAGGTGATTTTTCCTCTGGAGTTTAACATCAGTGCAGACTCCACCACTCCCTCCAAAAAGTCTTTCGAATGAGGCTAAAACCGAGGCCCCGTGTGCGAACGCGCGCAGAACATCTTGCGCACACGTTAAATCCTGTTCCGCTTTTCGTAAGAGTAGGCCGTTGTATGCTGGTGGGAACAGATGACAAAATTTACAAAACCGCATACACATAGGGACTGGATGTTTTAAAAAAAAGCACGTGAGTGTTTATTTTATTATCCTCGACATAAAAGAATAAAGAAATTTAATTAATTAATAAATATGATGTTAGATGCGTGGAATAAAAATGACTGCATGGGGTTTTACTTTTGACCAAAACAAAGTTGATTCCATATCGTGACATTTTTTTGTGTAGATGCTGTCCTGAAGCATCCTTCTTTAGCAACTTCTCTACTCCAGCTTTTCTTTCAACTATCTGTTGTTACCTGTTTATCTATTTATTTATTTATTTATTTATTTATACCACTTTAAGTCACGCAGATTTCTCTGCGTGAAACTCAGGCTGCTCTCCTCGGGGAGAGCGCGTCGCCACAAGAGCAGCGCCACCCATTTTTGTTTCTTTTTCCTGTCTGCAACTGTCTTTGTTTCCCTATCAGAGTTGCTTTTTTCTACAGAATTTTGCCAGGGACAACTCTCTTGTTGCCGTGGGTTCTTTTACGTGCGTTAAATAATTATGCGTAACACACGGGACCTCGGTTTATCGTCTCATCCGAAAGACTGGTCCCCACACCACCACTCATGGTCTAATGGATGTGGGAAAAGTTTCGGGTCTAAACGGGATTCGAACCACCGCACACTTCCGACCCGGACTTTTCGCTTTCTAGACAGGCGCGTTACCTCTAGACCACCGATTCATGCTGCCTTTCTATCTGCTAAGGTAAAGAGTCGTTGAAGAAACTTAAGCTACACACTGGCATTAGCACTTTTCCTTCTGTTTTTCTATAAGACTCTTATCTTTCATACCACACGTACTAAGGCATCCACAAAAATCGAAACCGCATTTTTTTGGCGAAAGACTAGCCTCTGATTCAAAACTCTTGTGGTTTGCATCAATTTGGCAGGTTTGAATTTGTAAAAAAAAATTTCAGCAAACATTGTACCCCCTCAGTCCTTTGACGTCTGTCTGCTAGCTTCCTAACCGCAATATGCATGCGCGGGGTCAACACTGTAGGAATACAGGCAATCTTCATTTGATGAATATTTCCAACTTTCTCGTGACTACCTGGCACTGCTGTATGTCCTTAATCCCCCAAAACAAGTACACAGTGCATGTTTTTCATACTTTTAATAAAATATATGAAAATCACCAACACATTTTCTAACTTGCACTATTATGGAAGGTACTACATGCCCCGCAAGCTAATACAGGTGTGTAGCCTAAGGCGTTCCGGGCTGTTCAGAATAGCTACAAACCTTAGGTTATTCTGTTTCAGGGATTTCCCATATTTGGACAAGCAGGAAACTGGTTTCAAAATGTTCAGTGGTGTCCCCAATAGTCTACAAGACTAGGTGAGGTGAGAGATATTTAATCACCATCAACTGGTTGCAAAAGCTCCAGCCTGTTCACTATCTCACAGAGACCTCACTTCTCCAGGCGCCAGCATATTGAGGGCGGCGCCCATCTCCTCTCTCCCTCTCGCTGCTTTACCTTCCCTGACCCTAAAGAGGGCAGGTACCCATTTACAGCTGGGTGAACTGGGGGAGTGACTGTACTGAAGCCAAGGCGCGCAAACGGTCACCCATCCAAGTGATAACCACGCTCGATGCTGCTTAACATTAGCTAGGGGAAAGTGAGTGCTCCGACCACTGAGCTATCCCATCCCCTGACGAGTGACAGTACAAAAATCACAACATAGCAGTGATATCAGGGAGGGGGGGGGGGGGTGATAACTTCTTTAACCTTGGCTTGACTTCTTCTTTAACTCCTTGAGGAGTCATTGGGACACTACACTGAAGTTTTTCAGGCTGTGTGCTTTAGGAGAAAATTGAATCTGGTGGAGTCCATCCCTCTCCAGGTCTCTGTGTGCATGCTGGGTATACTTGTGTCATCCATATCACTCGCTACAACTGGCTCACTCTTCTACGGAAAGTGAAGGGATTTGAACATGATTTTGCGCAAGATGTTGCTGTAACTACTGAGCTCCCGCGTAGCTTTCTTTGATAATGATAATAATGATGAAAATAATGATAACAACAACATCAATAATAATGAGAAGAAGAAGAAGACGAAGAAGAAGAAGAAGAAGAAAACGAAAAAGAAGAAGAAGAAGAAAACGAAGAAGAAGAAGAATAAACAAGAACAAAAACAAGAATGGAATTGTAATAATATATGGAAATTTGAATAGCGCTGAATCTTGTAAAGCAAACAAATCAAAAGCGCTTTAAGGAATAACAATAACATCAACAACACCAACAAACATGAAAAGAAAAGAAAAGAAAAGAAAGAAAAGGGGAAAAAAAGGAAGGAAGGAGCGTGTGGATCATCCCAGATGCTTCAGCCATCTTCTTTATTGTCGGTTCGTGTTTCATGCATCGTACAGCGTGTTGTTCTTTAACACGCCGATTTCGTTTCCATTTCTTTCTTTGTCACGACCGTGCTCTGTTCGCTCGGTTTACCACACGTTTGCTGCTTTCCACACCAATTTCTCCCCTTTCTTTTTGAGTTGTTGGAGATAATAATATTATGGTTTTTTGTTGTTGGTTTATGGCAATAAATGCTCAACACGATTTGACACAGCACAGAACGGTATTTTCTTTGTTTGGCGTTCTTCGTTAGATGGACAGCTCAGTCTCTGTGATAGAAGGCAGCTGTACTCTGCTGCAGGTCCTCTCTCCCAGTCTCCACAGAGCTTCTTGGCCACTGGGGTGGTATGGGTCAGTCAGGTCAGGTCCTCTTTGTTCAGAGTGCTGCCTCAAGTAGCGGGCAGGACTGTATATAGCACAGGGTCTGTTGTCTGGGTGCAGGTCTTGCAAGCTAAGGGCACTGCTCTGTGTGTGTGGCCTATGTGAAGTTTTGTGTCCACACACACACACACACACACACACAACACACACACACACACACACACACACACACACACACACATAATATAATATATATATATATATATATATATATATATATATATATATATAATATATATATATATATATAATTATTATTATTATTATTATTATTATATTGTTATTATTTTTTATTTATTTTTCTATCGATGATAATAGAATAAGCACTCATGTGCTTTTTTTGGCTTTTTTAAAATTTTACATCCAACCCCCGTGTGTAAGCGATTCTGTAAATTCTGTCATCTGTTCCCACCGGCACACAATGGCCTACTCTTACGAAAAGCGGAACAGGATTTCACCTGTGCGCAAGATGTTCTGCATGCGTTCGCACACGGTTTATAGTCTCATCCGACTCAGGACTTTTGGGGAGAGTGGAGTGGGCACTGATGTTAACTCCAGGGGAAAATATCCCCCTTGGACGATAATCAAACCCGGGTCGTCAGATTGCGAGCGCAATGTTCTAACCACTAGGCTACTACTACAACTACTACTACTACTACTACTACTACTACTACTACTACTACTACTACTACTACTACTACTACTACTACTACTACTACTACTACTAAGGATAATAATAATGATGGTGATGATGATGATAATACTATAATAATGATGATTATGATGATGATGATGATGATAATGATGATGATGATGATGATGATAATAATAATAATAATAATAATAATAATAATAATGACAACGATGGTGATGTATGGAATGCACATAACGCTGAACCTTGTAAAGCAAGCAAAATGGAAGCGCTTGAAATCCATTGATCAGTGGAACACTTCGACCAGACCTCAGGGCCGATATCTGGCCTACTGACCTGCCGATGAGGGACAAACTCTTCGGACCCCTGGAGGGCCTTCATAAAGCGTACTACCACGGCATCATTTGTCAGGGCCTCAGGAGTTGCTGTCTGAGCGTTCGGCGACGAAGAAGAAGAAGCAGAAATACATTTCATGTATTTATTTATTGTATTTATTTATTCTTTTATATCGAGGATAATGGAATAAGCACTCATGTGCTTTTTTTTTACATCCAGTCTCCGTGTGTATGCGGTTTTGTAAATTTTGTCATCTGTTTCCACCGGCACACAATGGCCTACTCTTCCGAAAAGCGGAACAGGATTTAACGTGTGCGCAAGATGTTCTGCATGCGTTCGAACACGGGGCCTCGGTTCATAGTCTCATCCGAAGGACTTTTATTATTTCATGTATTGGCGCTTTGTTCTTCTCAACGAATACCATTTTGTTACAACCGAGACGAAGAAGAAAACAAAAAACAAAAAACAAAAAATAAATAGCAAATAAGGGGACACAATTCATCTGATGTTCGGGTAAAAAACCCGCCAAAACTGAATTTCAGTCTCTTAAATTAAAGAAGGGGGTGGGGGTGGGGATGGGGGGGTCTGTGGAGAAGAGGGGGACACAAACATACTTGGTTATGAATCAGGGGTGATTTTTTTTGTTTTTTGGTTTTGTTTTGTTTGCGTTTTTGCTTTATTTGTTGTTGATTTGTTTCCTTTTGTTCCGGGTTGGGTTGTTTGGGTTTGGGGTTGTTGGTTTTTTGTGTGTGTGTTTTTTGGGTTTTTTTGTTTTTTTTGGGGGGGGGGGGGGCGAGGAGTGGTGTTTTTTGCTTTTTCTGGAGGTTTGGGGGGGTATTTTGTTTTGTTTTTTGTTTTTTGTTTGTTTGGGGGAGTTTTGTGTTTGTTTTGTTGTTTTTGTTTGGGTTTTGTTTTGAGTTTGTTGTTGGGTTGTTGTTTTTGTTTGTTGTTTTGTTGTTGGGTTTTTTTGGGGGGGATGGGGGGGGGTGAGGGGTGGGGTGGGGGGGGGGGGTTAAAGTAGGCATATTCCAATATTTTTCAAAGCAAGCCGAGGTCACTGGTGAGGGTGTTGGAGCAGCCATGTTTTGGGGTTTTTGTTTTGTTTGTTGGTGGTATTTTGTTGGGTTGTTGGTTTTTTTGGTGGCGGGGAGGGGGGGGGGGGGGGGGGGTCAGGGGGGGGGGGGTCGTGAGGAGGGGTGGGTGGTAGGTAATGTAGGCATATTCCAATATTTTAAAAACAAACCAAAGTCATTCGTGAGGGCGTAGGCTCAGCCATGTTCAGTGACGCAAAGTGTGACGTGACCAATACGGGTTAACTTGATCATTCTAGGCGCTGTCAACCTTTTTATTTATGTTTGTCCGTCGTGTTCGACGATGACCTCCAAAACAGCAGAGGAGGCAGCTGCTGTTTCGGAAATTGGGCAGAAATTTGATTATAGTGGAGATGCCTTGCCCACAGTACATCCCCACTCTCTCGGCCAAGTGGGCATAAAGGACAGTCAGCGTTGGAGATGTTCTCCAAAGGCCAACCAGCCCCCAGGGCTGCAGCACATAAGGACTGTGCGAGTCAAGCCTCCTAGTCAGAGAGTCAAAGTCGATCACTAAAGACTAAGCTGTAAA
>CM054158.1:46031373-46033873 GCA_028751875.1 Rapana venosa | reverse complement strand
AGAAAGAAAGACAGAAAATCTTGTTTGATATTGTGTATGGTGATTGGAGGGGTTTGGGAGTGTGTGTGTGTGTGTGTGGGGGTGGTGGTGTCGTGCGTGCGTGCGTGGTGTGTGTCGTGTGTGTGTGTGCGTGTGTGTGTGTCGTGTGTGTGTGTGTGTGTGGAATTTCGCGCGCCCATCACCGTTTGAACGTTGCTGTTCATAAGGGTTGATGATGGCGGTTTGCAAATCATAGCCATCTTTGATACATTCATCCGCGAAATGAAGTTCTGGCTCTTTCAGAGGCTTTCTTTTTTTTTTTTTTCCATCCCACCCCCCTCCCTCTCTTCTCTCTCCCCCCTCGTTCTTTATGAAGTCCGTACCTCATCCTCTCTCTCTCTGTGTCTCTTTCTCTCTCCCCAAGCGTGCACACTTGATGTTTAAAGTTGAGTGGCTCTGGTTAGGAATTCCCCATCGTCCGGGGCAGATTTATCAGTCCCAGCTATCTGCTAGTTCTAATAATAATCATAATAATAATAATCGCCAGGCGAAAAAAGCAGGCCTTCATCCTTTCCCTGTCTTGTCTTGTCCATGGGTGTCTGTCTGTCCATCTGTCCGTCTGACTGTCTGTCGGCTGCCTTCTTTGTGTGTGTGTGTGTGTGGTTGACTGATTGTCTTTTTACTGCTTTGGCTTCCAATGGCCGGCTTATCGATGGTAGGATTGAACCACAGGGGGTGGGGTGGGGGTGGGGGGGTGGGGGGGGACAGGACGCGTGACCTGTGAGCGTTTGTGAGGGGTAGCTGATAACTTTGTGTGGTGCGGGGATTAGATAGTTCATTGAAGATCGTTTTTAAAAATCCTTGATGAGGATAGGGTGTGATCTGAAAAGCTAGCTCAAGCTCTCTCTCTCTCTCTCTCTCTCGTTCTCTCTCTCTCTCTCTCTCTCTCTCTCTCTCTCTCTCTTTGCACCTCCTCTCGTCCTCGTCTCTCTCTCGTTCTCTCTTCTCTCTCTCTCCTTTCGTTTTCTCTCGCTCTCTCTTTTTCGTCTTTTCTCTCTCTCTCTCTGTGCGTGCGTGTATTGTGTATGGTTTGGTATTTATTTATTTATTCTTGTTATCGAGGATAATGTAGTCTGTTTGTGTTAGTGTGTATTGCGTGCGTTGCGCGCGCCCGGCAGCGTGTGTGTATTATGTGTGAGGCGTGGGCTAGTGTGAGAGAGGAGAGCGAGTGAGTTGCGTGTAGTGTTTGATATTGTGTGTGTTAGCGCTGGTGTCGTTGTGTTGTGTGTGTTGTTGCTGGGTGCTGGTGTAGATTGGTTAGAGTGTGTTGTTGTGGTTGTGTTATTTTTCCTTTATTTTGGAAGGATTGTTTGTTTGGGGGAGGGTGCTAGGGAGGATGTTTTTGCATTTAATTGGTCTTGATTATTCATTTGCTTTGTTTATTTTTGTGGTATTTCATTGGTCTCTAGATTTATCAATATTGGAATGGCTATTTGAATGATTCTTTTCATTGTATCCCACATTAACTTGTTTATCACTGCACTGATTTATTTGCTTTGTTCATTCTTTTCACCATGAGGGCCTGGTGTAAAGTAGCTCTGGCTATTCCATTTACCCTCATTAAATATTCGAGTTCGAGTTCGAGTTCACTCTACTCTCTCTCTCTCTCTCTCTCATCTCCTCTCCTCTTCGTACTCCTTCTCTCTCTCTCTCTCTCTCTCTCTCTCTTTCTTTCTTTTCTTTCTTTTCTCTTCTCTCTTCTCTCTCTCATATCTTGGTTTCTTAAGTCTTTTTTTTTTGGTGACTGATTTCTGTTGTGGTGGTTGTGGTTATAGTTACAAATTTTTTGTTTTGTTTGTGGTTTTCTATATTTTTCTCACTAAAATACGAAGCAGTTCGGCAACCCCCCTTCATGTATGGGCCAATGGCCTTTTTGTGAACACATCTTTCGAGTTCGAGTTCGAGTTCCTCTCTGTCCCTCTGTCTCTGTCTCTGTCTGTCTCTCGCTCTCTCTCTGTCTCTTTTCTCCCCTCTCTCTCTCTCTCTTCTCTCTCTCTCATCTCTCTCTACTCTCCTCTCTCTCTCTCTCTCCCTCTTTTTCTTTCTTTCTTTCCTTCTTTTCTCTTCTCTGTCTCTCTTTTTTCTCTCTCTCTTCTTTCTCTTTGTTTTTTTTCTCCTCCCTCTGTCCCTCTCTCTTTCATTTCTCTTCTCTCTCTCCCCTCTTTCTTTCTTTCTTTCTTTTCTTTCTCTCTCTTTTCTCCTCTCTCTCTCTCCTCTCTTTTCTCTTCCTCTCCCTCTCCCCCTCTTCCTCCTCCCCCTTCTCCCACTCTCTCCTTTCTTTTTTTTCTTTCTTTCTTTTTTTTCTTCCCTTCTCTCTCTTTCTTTTTCATTTCTCTTCTCTCTCTCTCTTTTTTCTCTCTCTCTTCTCTCTCTTTTTTTTCTTCTCCCCCCCTCGTCCCTGTCTCTTTCTTTTCTCTTCCTCTCTCTCTTCTCTCTCTTCTCCTCTCATCTCTCTCTCTCT
>CM054158.1:46018873-46028873 GCA_028751875.1 Rapana venosa | reverse complement strand
AATCAATCAATCAATAACCAAGTAACTAAGTGACCTACTGGGGTCCATTTGTTGCCTATCACTTTTCCGGTGTGTAACAAATGAAGTTTAACGGAATGTTTACACACTAAAAATTTTTTTTTATAAAAGCAAATAACCCCCAACTCCAATAAAACAAAAACAAAAAAACAAACAAAAAAAGTTGAAACGAATTAAATCTGCCTTGTCTGGCTGCCTACACGACAAAAAAAAAACCCACCCAAAATACAAACCCCCCCCCCAAAAAAAAACAAAAACAAACAACCCCAACAACAACCCAACAAAAAACCCCACACACACAAAAAACAAAACCAACCAAACCCACAAACAAACAAAAAACAAAAACAGCACAGAAATCAACAGCATACACACACAAAAAGGCACCCACCACAGAGCAAATTGTTGGGGGTAGATTCAAAGGATAAAGGGAATGTTGTGACTACTGGCACTCCACAACTCAAAGGAATATGATGTGAGGGTGTTATGATAACACAAATTTATTGTCTATCACCACACAACACACCACACACACACACACCTGAAATCAAAATTTAAAAAAATTCATGTAACTACTCTATCCATAGTTAACCAGGTACATACATAATTCATGTACGGCACCCACAGCAAAATAGCTATGTGGTCATCTAGTCGATGGTCCTGTTTTGACTGTGAAAATAAACTGTTTCAATTATTTTTAAATTTCCTGACACTTTACAATTCAGGTGCAGTCATCCCAATCTCCGTGTTTTATTTAAGTCCATCATAAGGTATAGCTTAGTATTGCTATTCTTTCCCGTTGAGATCTCCACACAAAAACCTTAAACAAAGCAGGACAAAAACCGAAAAATGTTAAATGGACTTACGTGCTAGTCAAAGAGATAAGTGTACACAATTGATTCAGTGTTTTGGTTTTGCTTGTTTCTTTCTTTCTTTCTTTCTTTCTTCTTCGTCGTCAAACGCTCACACAGCAACTATTGCTGTCTGTCATACGAGCAAAAATTAATGTGTTGCGCTGCCGTTAAGCGCCTGACAAGTCAGGCCCAGCACATCCTGTTTGCTTGTTTGATTTCTGACATTGTTTTCTATAGTTTTTTATTTATAGTATTTAATTCATCTTGACCCACAGATACCATTGCACGTGAAAATTGTGACCCTTGTCAACCTTTGGCTGATAGTAGCAGACCAGGATTTAAAAAAAAAATTATTTCATTTTTTATAATATTCTTTTATATCGAGGATAATGGAATAAGCACTTATGTGCTTTTTTTTACATCCAATCCCCGTGTGTATGCGGATTTGTGAATTCTGTCATCTGTTCCCACCGGCACACAATGGCCTACTCTTACGAAAAGCGGAACAGGATTTAACGTGCGCGCAAGATGTTCTGCGTGTGTTCGCACACGGGACCTCGGTGTATAGTCTCATCCGAAGGACTTTTGGGGAGAGTGGAGTCTGCACTGATGTTAACTCCAGAGGAAAATATCCCCTTGAACGGGAATCGAACCCGTTTCCTGTCTGCAACTATTTTTGGGCTCTACAATGACCCAAAACTCTAAAAAAAAGAAAAGAAAAAAAAGGAAAGAGAAAAGAACAGTAAAAATGATGTGCTTTTTAACTATTTAATGAAATAATTCTAACTAGATCTAATCATACACTGATTTCCTTCCCAGCACGATTCTGTCACCCAACATCAGACAATTTTCTCTTCATTTCTTTTGTCACAGAGAGAGAGAGAGAGAGAGAGAGAGAGAGAGAGAGAGAGAGAGAGAGAGAGAGAGAGAGAGAGAATGACAATGGTTTATTGTGGTAAGCTTACTAGCCCATTCACAAGGGGGACAACAGTGGGAAGAGGACTGGGCATAAACACGTATTTAACCAAGTAAAAACAAATACACAACTGCCCAGATAATCATCATGACATGGATTCCATGTCGTGGTTTAAACAGCTGCAACAAACACCAATACATTGTAAACCATGATTTAGTACAATTTTTAGCAGACAGACACAGACAGACAGACAGACAGACAGAGAGAGAGAGAGAGAGAGAGAGAGAGAGAGAGAGAGAGAGAGAGAATGGAAATGTTTATTCAGATTAGGCCATAGTCCCCCAACTGAAGGGGTAGTCATGAAACATACCACATGTAAATCGTTGCATTCTTAATCGGAAAAGATAACCATCAAAGCATATCACATCATAAAGCAGCTTACGATATAGCAACATCGAGACGTTTTAAAGGCTTGATAAATGTATAATGCCAAGTTATGAGAGGGAGAGGGGGGGGGGGGGGGGGGGGGGGGGGGGGGGGGGGGGGGGGGGGGGGGGGGGGGGGGAGGGGGGAGAGGAGGGAGAGAGGGGAGAGATCATCATCATCATCATCAGACCCGTGACCTTGGCGGTCGTGGGGGAGACACGAAAGACGATGCCGTGGTAAGCCTCCTCCATCCATCTCGGTCCTCGGCTCTGCGCAGTAGTGCCGAGTCATTCATCCTGGTCCATTCTCTGATGTTGTCCATCCATGACTTGTTCTGTCTTCCCCTCCTTCTGCCACCTTCGAGTGTTCCCTGCAGTACTGTTTTTGGCAGAGTGTTGTGGCGGGTGACGTGGCCGAACCATGTCAGCTTTTTCTTCTTGACAATGGTGAGAAGGGGTTCCTGTGGACCTGCCAGCCGTGTTATTTGACTCTTGACAAATTCATTGGTCTTTCGTTCCCTCCAGGATATGCCCAGCAGTTTTCTATGGCATTTTGTTTCGAATGACTGGATTCGCTTTGCTGTTTCAGCAGTCAATGTCCAGGTTTCACTTCCGTACAGCAGGATCGTCTGAATTAGGGCTTTGTAGAGCTTTAGTTTGATAAGGAAACTGATCTCTTTACTTTTCCATATGGTGGTGAGTTTTGTCATGGAAGATGTTGCCATGGCTATTCTGACTTTGATTTCTGTCGTCGATCGCCCGTCCTTTGTGAGTGTAGCGCCAAGGTATTTAAAAGCGTCTACCTCCTCCAGTTGTTGGCCGTTCATGTAAATTTTAGCAGTGGCGTTGCTCGTGCTGTTCACAAGTACTTTACTTTTCTCCGAGCTCACCTCCATCCCATATGCTCCAGCTCTGTTCTCAAGTCTGGTCGTAAGATCTTGCAGCTCTGTGTTACTTCCGCCCATGAGGTCAATGTCATCGGCAAACCGTAAGTTGTTGAGGGGTCTGCCGCCAATGGAGATGGTAGGGTGGAAGTCATGGAGGGTCTCTCTCATAATGTTTTAGGGGAGAGATAGAGAGGTATATATGCAATGGTGTGGATCTTGAGATTAGAATCTGAACAGAGTCGCGGATTAGTCTGTCGAGTGCGGATTGTCATCACGATTCTAGTAAGTCCGTTTCGTGAGATTAATGCCCTATAGTTGTCTGTCTGTCTGTCTGTCTGTCTGTTGTTGTCTGTCTCTTCTGTCTGTCTGTCTGTCTGTCTGCTGTCTGTCTGTCTTCGTCTCTCTCTCCTCTTACTCGCACTTCTTTACAGGTGAACTTTGTCTCTGTCCTGTCTGTCTGTCTGTCTGCCTCTGTCTCTCTCTTCTCTGTCTTCTTCTGTCTGTCTCTCTCTCCTCTCTCTCTCTCTTCTCTTCTCTCTTCTTCTGTCACACCTTATACGGTGCACTTTGTCTCTGATCTTCGTCTGTCTGTCCCTGCCGTCTGTCGTCTAACTGTCTCCTCTCCTCTCCTCCCTCCTCTCTCTCTCTCTCGCTCCTCTCGCACACCAACCACAGGTCACTTGTCTTTGTCGTCTGTCTGTCTGCTTCTCAATTCTCGCTCTCCTCACACAACACTAAACACACACCACACCATTACACACTACACACAGCCACACACCACAGCGGACAGGGGCACACCACACACACGGAGGGCTCTAGCTTCCACAGAGTCCTCAGATGAGGACTATAAACCGGAACGCAGAACATCTTGCGCAGACAAGTTAAATCTGTTCGCTTTTCGTAAGGAGGCCTTGGTGCCTGGGGGGGGGGGGGGGGGGGGGACAGACAACAGAATTCACAAGACCGCATACACACAGGGACTGGATGTAAAAAAAACCAAAGCACATAGGTGCTTATTCCATTATCCTCGATATAAATAAGAATTTTAAAAAAAAATTAAAAACCATCCCATCATCATCTCCCCCCACACCCCACTTTCTTCCATGAATCCCCCCCCCCCCCCCCCCCCCCCCCCCCCATCCCAGCCAGTCACCCACTCACCCACCCTCATCACCCACATTTTTACTAAAACGTTTACCGCGGCAATAAATCCTGTCCCATCCACCATTTTCAAACTCAACCGTCCCCAGGTATAAAAAAAACACCAACCCAACAAAAAAAAACCCAAAAAACCCCAACACCAACAACAACAATAAAACCCAAAACCAAAATGGCCACCAAACGGAAACGCGCTTTGCATGGTGGGTGCGCTAAGCTGCCATCAAGGAGCATATGGCGACCCCGAAGCTGTCAAAAAACAAAATTATACAGCTTTGATTAATGAGGGCGTGCCATTGTGTTGTCCACACACACACACACACACACACACACAATCTCTTCTCTGTGATTAGCTCAGTTTAGTCCTAGCCTTTTGGGGTTTTGTACCCAAGTGTGAACCAGTTGCTCCTACTTTTTGAAGGGGGGAAGCCAAGGGCAACAAATGCGGGGCCTACGCACAGCAGGGGGGCCTCCTGGCTGACGGGATAGATAGGTCGGGTCGGGTCGGGTCGGGTCGGGAGGGGTCGATTGTCACTGCCCTGACAATGACAAACGACGTGATAGGACGCTATGGCTGTCAGTGTGTGGAAACTATCTATATTATCATTATTGTTGTCATCGTCTGCTAGAGTTTGAAAAGTTTTTGATAAATACCTGAAAGAGAGAGAGGGGGACGAGAAGAGAGAGATGAAGAGAAGAGAAGAGAGAGAGTGGGAGTTGAGAAGAGGAAGAGGAGAGAGAGAGAGGAGGAGGAGAGGAGAGAGAGAGAGAGAGAGAGAGAGAGAGAGAGAGTGTGAGAGAGAGAGAGAGAGTGGGAGAGAGAGAGAGTGGGAGAGAGAGAGTGGGAGACCAAGAGAGAGGGGGGGAGACGAAAAAGAGAAGAGAAGAGAAGAGAAGAGAAGAGAGAGACAGGGAGGGAGGGAGAGAGAGAGAGTGGGAGACCAAGAGATTTATTTATTTATTTATTCTTTTATATCGAGGATAATGGAATAAGCACTCATGTGCTTTTTTACATCCAGTCCCCGTGTGTATACAGTTTTGTCAATTTTGTCATGTTTCCACCGGCACACAATGGCCTACTCTTCCGAAAAGCGGAACAGGATTTAACGTGTGCTCAAGAGAGAAAAGAGAGAGAGAGAGAGAGAGAGAGAGAGAGAGGGGGGGGGGGGAGGAGACGAGAGAGAGAGAGGAGAAGAGAAGAGAAGAGACAGACAGAAAAACCCAAGAGATAGACGAGAGAGAGAGAGAGAGAGAGAGAGAGAGAGAGAGAGAGAGAGAGAGAGAGAGAGAGAGAGAGATAGAGAGAGAGAGAAAGAGAGAGGCAGAGATAGACAGACAGACAGAGATAGACAGAGAGAAAGAAAGACAGACAGAGAGAGACAGAGAGAGACAGAAAGAGAAAGACAGACAGACAGACAGACAGAGAGCAGAATTCTTCAACTTTATTCCGTTGAAAGGCCTTCAGCGCTGATAGAGAGAAGCGGGTTTTGTTTAATGGATGGAGGTTTCAAACCAGTTGAAATGTGGGCTACTTTTTCCACTGGCCATTAAATCAAACTGAGAACTGAAGAGGTGAATGGAATGATTAGACCATGATGGCTTCGTCCATTCTTTTTTTTTTCTTCCTTTTTCCTTCCTTTCCTTCCTTCCTTCCTTTTTTTCCTTCTTTCCTTCCATCATTTCTTCTCTTCATCTCTGATTGCTTCCTTCCCCCGTTTTACTCTCACGTCTTTTGTTTGATAAAGTTGCCTCCCCTCTCAAGGTGTGATGATGCTTGTGGGGCAAAATGGCCTTTCGTAAATCATTCTCGCTCTCTCTGTCTGTCTGTCTGTCTCTGTCTGTCTCTGTCTGTCTGTCACTCTCTGTGTCTCTGTCTCTGTCTGTCTGTCTGTCTCTCTCTCTCTCTGTGTCTTTCTCTGTTTCTCTGTCTCTTCTGTCTCTGTCTCTCTGTCTGTCTCTCTCTCTCTCTCTCTCTCTCTCTCTCTCTGTCTCTGTGCGTGTGTGTCTGTGTGCCTGTCTGTCTGCCTGTCTCTTTCTCTCTGTATCTCTCTTTCTCCCCTCTCTTCCCCTCTCTCTCTCCCCACTCCTCTCTATCTCCCACCCCCCCTCCCACTCCCCCCTCCCCCCCCCCCCCCCCCTCCCCCCCGCTCTCTCTCTCTCTCTCTCCTCTTCTTCCCCCTCTCTCTCCCCCCCAATCCCTCTCTCTCTTCCCCCACCGTCCCTCTCTCTCTCTCTCCCCTCTCTTCCCCCTCTCTCCCCCCACTCCTCTCTCTCTTCTCCCCCCCCTCCGTCTCTCTCTCTCTCTTCTCCGCCCCCCCCCCCCCCACCCCCGTCTCTCTCTCAGCCCCCCCTCCCCTTCCCAGGACTGGATGTAAAAAGAAAAGTCTTTTGCTTATTCTATTACCCTCAGAAAATAAAAATTTCTTTATCCTTCGTTATCGTTTTTTCTTCCTCTCTCTCTCTCTCTCTTCTCTCTCTCTCTCTCTCTTCTCTCTCTCTCTCTCTCTCTCTCTCTCTCTCTCTCTCTCTCTCTCTCTCTCTCTCAACTGAACTCGTGTTCACAGTCGCAGCAAGACGTGTTTTCTGCACGCTCTCTGCTTTTAATGAAGTTTTTGTTAATTAAGCAGGATTGATAATTGCCAGTGACTGTTTAACGGCACCATCAAGATGCCAACAACAGCACTAACCCACAGACAAAACATTGGGCAGTTCTATAGCCTGGCTGTGGAAATATTTGCAAGAGAAAGGAAACAACAAGATAGAAACAAGCCACTGGCCCAGCCATGTTCAATGACAACAGAAGTGACAGGCTGGAGCACTGCTGTGACTGTCCTTGCTGTTTACTGCCTGTCCTTTCTCCTGCTCTTGTTGAGTGGAGACATTGAACTGAACCCGGGACCCAGGGATTACACTCACGAAACAACCTGTAATGACCACAACTACTTCACCTACTTTATGCAACAAGTGCAGATGTTGTTGGACAACAAGTTTTCTGACTTTAACAATATTCTTCACACCCATGCTGAAGACGTTTGCCACAAAGTGGATGAAAAACTAACAAAACTGGAAAACTCTTTAGATCGTTTGGCTTCAGATCTGAGTTATCTTCAGGAACGTATTCGAGGAGACAGGGAAGACCTCCACAATATCAAACAAAACCAGAGCTACTTCCATGAACGTATGGACCGACTGGAATGGGAACTGGAAGAGCTGCAGAAGAATTCCCGACTATGCACCTTGAAATTTCTTGGTGTCAGAGAACAAGATTATGAAAATACATGGCAAAGTTCCCAGATTGTTCTCAAGCTGCTCAACGAGTACTCATCATCACGCACATGGCACGAATCTGACATTGAAAGGTGTTACCGTGTGGGACCTCGCCGAACACACAGAGATTCCCCACGACCACTGATTGTCCGTATGCACAGATGGGGCGACAAAATGGAAATCCTGACCAACAAGGATTTGAGAGATCTCCTCCGGCGAGGTAACATCAGGATCTCCACAGATCTTACTGAACGCCAACGGGAGGAAGTGGAGCACCACCGTCGGCAGGGTCAACTTGCCTACTTCAGAGCAGGCCGCCTGCAGGTGGAAGATCGACATCAACGACCTGCTACGTACAGCAGAAACCGCCAGAAGAATCAGCTCCCTTACCCCCACGTGAGTCTAGAGGAACGAAACACAAGACACCAGAGAGATGGATATGGCTTCCTGAAAGACTCAGCTTCACCTAGAGACAGACAAAAGGAGGAAGAACGCTTTTCATCCCTCAGAGGAGAAAGGAGTAACTGGAGGCAGACAGAAGCCAACAGAAGACGTGACCCATCCTTGAGGTCTCACTATTTCCAGACTTCAAGATCCACCTCCCCTGAAACTCCAGGACCACATCTCGTGGCGGTGCCCATCACTTCTGGTTCCTGTCTTTACAGTGAGGTGTTGGGAAATACTCCTACGACCGCTGAAAAGACTGAGGGAGAGCCAGACCCCTGTCTTTCCACCACTTGCAGGAACGTGGTGGATGCCACCAGTGATCAGAGACCAAAGCCGTCGCCAAGGGAAACAGAACAGGTCAGCCCTCTGCCCCATGAAACCGTGTGTGAGGAGCTCAACGCTCCGCCCTGCTCTGCTGTGCTGGATCCTGCTGGCTCTGGGCCAGCTCTTTCTTCAGCACCAAATACTGGAGAAGATCAGGAGAATGATGTGATGACGTCTGATGATAAACATACTGTGCAAAGACAGAAAGACGACACACCAATGACAGCCAGAACAATGTCCTCCCTCTCCCCCTCCACCCAGGGATTGCTGTTTAACCCCCATCCCTCCCCGGCAAGCTCAAAGAAGAAAAACGAAGACGGAAACTCGCCTGTGACTGAGCCGGGTACAGTTGCACCGCAAAATACAGAGAAGCATGCCGGGGATTCCCCAGGTCGGTCGCAAGGAAACGTGAATAGCCCACCTGTACTGACCATTGGAGGCGAGCAATGCAGTGGCGCACGGACTGTCACTGACAACACACCACAACAGGCCGCTTCAGACAGACAGACACGTAGAAGGCAGGCACAACTGCCAACAAACTGGACGACTGCTCATCGGAGAAACAAGAAGCACACCTCAAACCCCAGCGTTCTAAAGAAAAAGAAATGACATCAAGATCATGATCCCAAGAAAAACTGGATCAGTGTAACTTGTCCCCACATCAGTGCACACACTAGCCTAGAATGTGGAAGGCTTGTCCTCCACACTGGAAGATAATTCATCCTGTCTTTTGAGTCTCTGGAGTTCATTCCTGTCTTTTGTGTTTTTGTATGATTTTGTTTCACCGAAAACTTCATCAACTATTTTTGTTCAAACACATATAGCCACTGGTTTCCAACATCACACACATTTTCAAAACTATGTGGAGATAGTGGCAGAACAGTAGCTCTTGAAAGAGATGAATGTATGGATTTTGTGAAAGATATCTCAACACCGTATATGATCATACCTTAAGTAACAAAGTGGTATTTTTTCTGATGTAATTAGGATTTATTTACATCTTAATCCAAGACAGTCCATTGTTATGACAACAGTGATTCCATAGATGGCACCTCAATTTATGCTTCATATTGTTGAACGTACTAATGATGCAATCAAAACGAAAAAGCAGATCACAGTTTAACAGTTATGGGAAAGTTTGTTATCTTTGTGTACAAGTTCTGTCCTGTATGATATACTCAATAGCTCTACTGGAGGACAGTGATAGAAGTGGTCCCACTACACTTACCTCTCCTACTGGAAACTGTGTTGTAGATTATGTTCTGTTTTCCTGTTCACTTTGTTCAGTCTCACATGAAAATATGTGTGCTAAAGAAGGCGTTGGTTAGAGAAACACACCCATTGTCTGCCATGTTATATGTATACAAACGTACTCTACCTTGCTACACAGACTGTTTGGTATTTTTTCTGTTGTACTTATTATTTATGATGTGTATACATCTAAATCCTAGAACAATCCACTTTTATTACAGCAGTGATTTCACAGATGGCATCTGAATGCTTAAGCCTTGTATGTCTGATGTTGTTGAAAGTACTGATGATGCAATCTGAATGCAAAAACAGTAAGCAAACACTGCACAAGTTATCTGTGTCGTTTTGATCAGATTCATACTGGAGATGTCAGAACTATAAATGCTTCTGAGCAAGACCATTCGTGTTCATTTTTGTCACAGTATTGTAGAAACAGAACGTATAGCATGTTTTCTT